>CABHPH010092539.1:0-41110 GCA_902168325.1 Peromyscus nudipes
GGCCCTTTGTGTTGGTTTTCATATTGCTATGACCAAGACAAGAAATAACTCGAGAGAGGAAAGATTTATTTTGCCTCAGTATTTGGGGGTCCGATCCATCATGATGGGGTCGGCGTGGTGTGGTGGTATTGTGTTCCCCAAAATATTGTGTACCCTAATAAACTTATCTGGGGTCAGAGAACATAACAGCCCCTAGATATAGAGGCCAGAAAATGGTGGTGCACACGTCTTTAATCCTATCACTTGGGAGGCAGAGATCCATATGGATCTCTGTGAGTTTAAAGTCACACTGGAAACAGCCAGGCATGGTGACTTACACCTTTAATCCCAGGAAGTGAGGGCAGAAAGCAGAAAGGTATATAAGGCATGAAAACTAGCAACTAGGCTGGTTAAGCTTTTAGGCTTTTGAGCAGCACAGTTCAGCTGAGAGGCATCCAGTCTGAGGAAACAGGATCACCTGAGGAACTGGCGATGTGAGGAAGCTGTGGCTTGTTCTGCTTCTCTGATCTTCCAGCGTTCACCCCAATACCTGGCTCTGGGTTTGATTTTATTAATAAGAACTTTTAAAATTCGTGCTACAGTGTAGTGGCAGGAATGGGTCACAGCTGTGGTAATGGGTGCTTTTCCGACATTTGGGTGGGCCAGGAAGCAGAGAGAGATGAGTGGCATTTATATGACTTCATTCATTCCCCCAATTTGTACTTCAGGGTTGGTTTTCATTCCTCTGTCAGCCTAGTCTGGAACTGCCTCAACGAAAATGCACTTCAATAATGCCCCAGGCACTTACTAATCCAATCAAGGTGGCAATTAAAATTAACCATCACAGATCCACTCCTTGATACATTCTTTAAACCATGATATTACACTTCTCAACCCTAAAGCCTCAAGTTTATCTTATAATGCAAAATGTGTTTAGTTCAACTCCAAAAGGTCGTCATAGTCTTAATAGTTTTAGCATCATTTAAAAGTTCAAAGTTTTAAGGTTGTGTGTGCGCGCGCGCGCACACACACACACACACACACACACACACACACACACACACACACACTGAAAAACAAGGCCACAAATTTGAAAGAGAGCAAGGGGGAATATGGAAGGGTTCAGAGGAAGGAAAGGGGAAGTGACATAATTATGTTATAATATAAAAAAAAATTTAAGAAAAAGTTCAACGCTCAAAAATCACCTCTAAAACTCAAGGCCATCTCTTAACTGTGAATAGCTGCCAATAAAAACAAAACTGAGTTACATAATTGCAATATACAATGGCACAGGCTAAACATTCTCATTCCAAAGGCGAGGAATGGGGGCATGGCACAGAAGAGTTAGGAGGGAACCAAGACTGAAACACAGCAAGGAAAACATTGAGCCTTGTAACTTAATGTTTAGCATCTGGGACTGGTGATGGTGTCATCAAATGCCAATAGTCTTGGGGAGCCTCACCTCTCTATTTCTCTTGCTGTGCTCTTGAACCAGCTTCACTCAGTAGCTACATGTTTTCCCAGGGACTTGCCCACATTTCTGTCATCTCTGATACTCCGGAGTCTCTACTGACACTTAGACTCCGCTTTCCCCGCTTTACGCACAGTCCACTTGGGAGCTCAATTCAGAGTATCTGACCCTTCCAAACATTGTCCAGTGGCTTTTTGGGACTTCAGTGCAAGCCTCGATGACACCCTCATTTTTGTGTCTTGCATGCCTATAAAACTAGCATGATGAAGATGATGACAAGTTCTGATATCAGACTGAGGGACAGCCTGGCCTCCATTGGACTGTAGTTGTAGTGGCCTCCATGTGACCTTGTGGGTGAATTTGGAAAAAATATTTCTAAGGCAAGTATTTTCCATCATGGTACCCTGAAGTCTCTATATTTTCTGACATTTTCCGTTCTAATGAATTTGTATTGTTATACTCTGGAGCTTTTCATTGGATAGGGCTTTGTCCTCAAGTCACATTTTGGTTGTCCCAATGGAAGCTAAGCCTTCTTTTTGCTGGTATTACTCCTTAACTAGCTTGTCCAAACTCTACCCTCTCCTCACATTTAGCTGTGTTCAAGTTCATTTTCTACCAAGCCACACCATTTGTACATCTTTCTATCCCCATTACATAAGTTGGAGTAAATTCAGTAAGCAATAATCAACAACCAAGCCACAGTCTAGATGCTATCGATGCTCTCCTGAAATTTCCCCAATCAAATTAGCCCTTTTGAATTCAGCTTCACTATTTGCAGGACATGGTCAGAATGCCGCCAGATTTTTTTTTTTTGCCAGAATATAGCATTTGGTTCCTAGACTGGATCCTGATAGAATTTTTGTTACCCTTTGAAGCCTGGTGAGCTTGGATCTATCTGCATTTCTATCAGCCTTCTGGTCTTCCAAACTCCTACCATTAAACTTAGCTTATAGTATTCTAGGGCTTCCTCAGTCTGCAGCTCCAAACTCATCATTCCTCCTCAAAACCAGTTTCAAAGGTGTAAGAATCATGTGGTCAGTTTTCTCACAGTGATGGTATCACTCTCCAGAATCAGTTTCCTATATTAGTACTCTCAAAATTGCTGTGACCAAATACCTAACAGGAAGCAACTAGAGGAAGGAAGGATTTATTTTATCTCACAATTTGAGGGTGCAGTCCATTGCAGTTTAGAAACCACATTTGGGTGGGTCAGGAAGCAAAGAGAGATGGATGCTTGTACCATCTCTTCAGAATTGTTCTCTACTTTTCAGTAGAAAGGTAAAAGCCCAGAGGCAAAAGGTAGAATAATTTAAGTTCAGAAAAGCTGGCTAGAAACAAGCCAAGCTAAGGCCAGGCATATAAGAAAGAATAAGCCCTCATGTATTTATTTGAGAGCTGGGTAGCAGACCCCCCAAAGAGAAAAAAAACCCAACTACATTCATCACATTTCATAATGCCTATTTCCTATATAGTACCACTCCATTGGGCATAAATACCACTTTTTCATTATTCACTCACCTTGATGAGCATCTAGGCTGGTTTAATTATTATTAATAGAGCATCCATCAACATGGATGTACCAAGTATCTCTCTGGTAGAATATAGAGTCCTTTTGGTATGTATGAGGGCAAACAATCTTAATAAAATACTTGCCTTGAAAGAAGAGCATAAACCACCCAAATGGAGTAATTACCTCTTTTATTCTTTATAGTAAATTATTTAACATGTATTACTAAATACCTTTGTATATGTGTGTACACCTGTTCATGTGTGGGCATGTACACATGTGTGTGGAAGTATTGATGCAAGTACCAGATGTCTTCCTCAGTCACTCTCCACCTTATTGTTTTGAGCAGGGTCTCACTGAACCTGGAGCTCACTTATTGTGGCTGTGGGCTGGCTTGTGGGCTCCAGGGATTCACCTGTCTCTGCTTTCCCAGCACTGGGATTTCAGAGTACTGCTGTGCCTAGATTTTGATGTTGGTCTTGGGGATCCAAACTCAAGTCTTCATGCATGTGCAGTAAGCACTTTACAGACTGAGCCATCTCCCCAGCTCCTATTTCTCAATATCTCAATAGTTCCAATGCAGAAAAAAAAATGTACACGGGATCCTGGTCTTGCCTTCCAGAGCTTACATCTGCGGGATAACAACTGGTATTTGATACTTAACATTTTCAACAAAATTAGTTTTGGTACCAGCCATGGAACCGCTAGTTTTCTCTCATGCTGAATATGTCAGTGGAAGTTGTTTGTAAGGCTGTTAACTTCCTTCCTAAAGCACCAGTAGCACAATGGCCTTTAAAACCTAAACCCACCATCAATTGTTTTATTCATGATATAGGACTGGAATTCACCTGACAATGTACATGTCCCCCCTAGCCAGGCACTCTTTTTCATTATTATCTTCCAATTCTAACAGGATTCATCTTGTCACTGATTTAAGCAAAAAGTTATTGCTTGAATTGCATCCTCAGGGTTTATTCTTTCATTTATTTACTCTCTAAATCCATCCTTGTAGTACCATGCGACCGCCTTATCCATGTTGTAACTTTTTGTGTTGGATGGAACAGGATTGAATAGAATCACATTTTCCATCCAAGCCCGTCAATCTTATAGGTTGGCTGTAGAGCAAATGCATCTCTTTATTTGGCATGAAGTTTTTTCTTTTAGAACGAGTAGCACTTTTTATTTTAGTTAACTGGGAAAACTCTCTGCAACATTCCCTAATGTGTCCCTAACTCTGTGCCCTTTCTGTTTTGACTTTATAGTTGTTGAGACAGCCTCTCACCCTGGAGCTCTAGCAGACCTTTAACTCACTGTGTAGACGAGGCTGGCCTTGAACCCATAGAGCTACACCTGCCTTTTCCTCCTGGGTTATTTCTCTTTTCTCTCTCACCATCTTTATTCACTTAAGTCCTTCCTATTCTTCATGTACAATGTACAAGACAAATGCTACCTTTTCTGTTTGCTTCCAGTACGCCCCCCCCCCCCTCCCCCCCCCCCCCCCCCCCCCCCCACTCCTCCAAACAAGCAACTGTAATGTTGCATGTGGAAGCCTTAAAGTCCAGTATGTGTTTGCTGTATTCTCCTTCCCTGGGATAGTGGCTTCTCCGGGCTGGCAGTGAGAAAGAAGATGCTGGATCTGAGCTGCTAGGTGGTCTTCACTCAGCATGAAGTCAGCAAGAAATAAACCTCCGCCTGGCATGACAGTGCGTGCTTCTAACTACTGCTTAGAGGCTGAGTAAGGGACTTGGGAGTTTGAGGCCCGTGTTGGCTACATAGTGAGACCCTGTCTTTAAAGGAAAAAAAAAAAGGAAGAAAAAATATAGATAGAGAGAAAGGATTTAAGCCTCCGAGATTATAAAATTTATTTTAACACATAGTTAAATTTGACTAACAACACTTGTGCATGATCTTGATGCCGCTTTTTGTCCAATTCACCTTAAAAACTGTGTGTTGAGCCGGGCGTTGGTGGTGCACGCCTTTAATCCCACCACTCGGGAGGCAGAGGCAGGCGGATCTCTGTGAGTTCGAGGCCAGCCTGGGCGATCAAGTGAGCTCCAGGAAAGGCGCAAAGCTACACAGAGAAACCCTGTCTCAAAAAAAAAAAAAAAAAAAAAAAAAAGCTGTGTGTTGACATTCCACACTGTTGTATTTCAAGATGGTGGCAACGGCAGCTAATGTCTGGCTAAGAGCTGAGATAGATTCCAGGGAGATGTTAAGAGGAAAGCAGAGTTTTAGGTCATGTGTTCTTTTTAGTGGCCATGGAAATTCTTCAGAAGTAGCCATTTGTAGATGCGTAGTATATGTAAATCAGAATTGAATAAAACAGACTGTCCTTGGCTTCTGTCCTGAAGTCCGATGCTTCTATGGTTCTGACCCTTCTCTTTTCTCTATTTATTCTTTAAAAAAATCTCAAAACTACCCCATTATTTCAATCACAAATTATGCACAGATTCTTATATCTGCCCATCTAAGCCAGTTTTAATTTTCAGACCCCTGTCTGATCCTTGTTACATACAGTCTGTCCTGCCATGTAGGAGGAGTCTGCCTTACCTGTCCTTACCCCATAACCTCTTACCCAAGGACCCTATCCTCATTTGACCTCCAAGTACTCACATTTGCTAAGAGCCCTGCTCCGAATAATTTGGATGGCTGTTTCAAATTCATCCATGTTAGTAATGAGCAAGGTTGCCTTTCCTGCTATTTGCATGGAAGGAAGAGGTGCTACCACAGGGAAGGCTGTGTAGATTTTCCTGTGATTCCAATGGCAAAATCTTTAGAAATGCTTCTAGGAATCATTCTGTTCCCTTCAGTTTAGCTTAATTTGAAGAGGGAAGATGTACTTCTTCTTTTTTTCCCCAGAGCTGAGGACTGAACCCAGGGCCTTGAGCTTGCTAGGCAAGCTCTCTATCACTGAGCTAAATCCCCAACCCTTCACTTCAGTTTAGGAACAAGGCAGCATTCTGTGTGGATAGATTAGTTTGTCCTGGCAAAGTACCAATGCTGGTGAAACATGAGAGATAATGTGGCCTGCATAGGCTCAGACTGAAATGTGAAGAATCTGCAAGGCAAGACTGAAGTACCTCAGCACCATCCGGCAGATGATAAGGAGACATCAACACTGAAAACATGGTTATAGGGAAGTAGGGCTGGGGTTGATGTCCTTTGTGGATGTCTTAAAAGTAACAGTCCTGGGATCAGGAGACTATTGCAGTGTTCCCAGAATCAAGAGGAAGATGAAAGGAATGTGCAGTCAGGCCTGTTGCAAAACACAGATATGAGGACTATCAAGAGGGGAGCCTGAGCGGGCCTTTGCATACTTCGCATTAGTAGATGAAACACACATAATGGGGAAAGCACTCAGCACTAAGCCTCCTCAGAATATATGACTATTGATACAGGTCAGTAATTGTGCGAAGTGGACTATGTGCCAGAATTTATAAATAGAAACGTTGGTTAAGCCTTACAATAATCTCGGAAGTGGGCACACTCACCTCCATCATTTGCACAAGTAGCTGTGGCACAGAAGACAACGCCCAGAACTGTACAGCCAATGAGTAGTGCACCTGGGGCTTGAACCCAGGCAATTCACCTTCTAAGCCGATACTCATTTTCATCATTCTTTATTCTCTCTCTTTATTTTCAGAAATCACAATCTTTCTTTTTCTTTTAGTCTAATCAAACTTGTAGGGCTTTATAAAACATCATTGGATGCCGAACTTCATTTCTCAATTGCTTAAAAATGACCACTCTTCCCTGACCGAGGAAATAAATCAATTATATTCTGGGTCTTTGGAAGCATTTTCTGAAATAGGGTCTGTGTGGGTCAGCCAAGAAAATATTAAGTAGGATAACAATATCATTACCTACTCTTTCACCACTTAGATTCTGTATTACTAGATATTTGAAACAATGATTGCTCTATAAATCCATATATAAAATTTAAGAGAGAATTTTTAAAGATGTGGCTTACATGGAGGTTTTTTTTTGTATGTGTAGTGCAAACTTATATTTCAAGGTGACCTACTCAATTACAGAAATACCATTCGCAGGAAAGATGAACAAAAGTATACTGCAGACAGAAACAGCCTGAAAAACCACACTGTTGGCTTAACAGAATACACTTCTATTGTTCTCCATAACTTGTGAGACTCTATCCTGTGACTACAAGCACTTCCGTGTTAGAGTGTGCACTTCGTTGGAGGAAAGCTCAGAAGCTTGGCACCGCTTGTAGGTGCTTCCTTCACACATGCATGATGGATTTACCTCAAGGGCCTCCACGCTGTTCAAGAATGACTTACCAACCGCACACTAATCCTCTCAGTGTCCACAGAGAATATTGTGAAGTGCACAGAGCTTATCGGTAAGTTTTATTCTCTTGTTAAAAAAGAAGAGAAGAAAAGAAAACCAATGTGTCAGCTGGAGTTGCTCACTGACTGTGGAAGCGCACATCAGGATTAATCTTTCGGGTTCCATGCACATTTAGATGAAATCCAGGTAGAGGAAAGCCCACTTCCCTGTCTCCTTCTGTTCCTTCCTCCTCTCCCTCCATTTTCTCTTCTTTTCTCCCTTCCTTCCTTGAAATGTTGAGAAGTGACTCTAATCCTGACCAACCATTGGGGGGGGAAAAAACTAGCTTCACTTTTTCTCTTTTTTTCCATCCTTTATACTTAATATGAAAACACAATTTTCTAACAGTAGTTCCTGATTTACATTTCTGCTCCATTGGTGGGTTCTCCCTTGGTGTTCAGCAACATCTCACTCCTAATGACTATTTATAGCCTCCCAGGGTTCTGTGGCCCTAAGTATCACCACGGAATTTATCAGAGTTCTTGCCTATTCTGATTGCTTAGGTACACCTGCTGTGGGATTTATAGCCTTGAAAATAAGTACCAAACACCTAGTGGCTTCTGAACTTTTTTCTTTTTAAATAAGTCTTTCAAGCAGGTTGCTTTCCACCCTTCCCTCCTTAGGAGGCCCACAGTGGCTGTTTCTACATGATGTTGAATCATCCAGATGAAAAGTGAAAATTCTGTCAATCTCCTGTGCTCAGCTGTGGTTTAATGTAAGAGGCATTTGTATGGTGTTGTGATGAAAGGGGAGTGGGGGTTGGGGAGAAGGAGCTGGATCTTTGCCTCCCACGTCCTCCTGTCTCTCTCATCCTGAATCACAAGACTCGTTTATCCCACCGTTGCTACCTTGTGCCTCAAAGAGGCAGGACCTGCCTATGAGACCAAATGTGGGCATTCAGTTCTCCTGTCCCTCATTTTGTCTCCCGCACCCTGTCCTGTGCACATGGTCCTCCTAAGCACCCTTCTGCAGTCATTGAACAAAAGTTCAATGTTTGTTGCATACATTTACTCTTTTACTATTCACAGAAAAAATAGGAATCCTCTGTGCTAGAAAGATGGAGGATGCATTCTGTTGTGTCTGTCTCTTAAAGGCAAGGAAAATATAAAGAACAAGAACTTTCTGATGAAACGTGGCAGATAAATTATCTAAGCTATAATTGTTTGTTCCAACTGTGATGTAAAGAAGTAGGGGAATGGACACAGACTCCATGCCAGGCAAAGCCAGTGTGTGCGGCCAATGTGGCAACTTGATGGTTTCAGGACTACCTATGAGATAGCACTGTTCTTCTCTATAACCTCAGGACCAATAGTCCTGGGCACTGGATAAGTGATTTGTCTAGGATGGCTTCAGGAGAGCGTAGTTTGTTGTATCATCTGAGTTTATCTTCAAAGCAGCTCTAAGCCTACAGTGTATCCCTTGGGACTGAAGGGTGGGCTCTACGGTTTTTCCTGTTGAGCTGATGTGCACCTAGAATGAGGCCTTATATTATGACTTCAGTATCAAGAAGACTTGAATTGGTAATGCAATAGGACTTGAAAGCTAGAGTTTCCCTCCAATAACTCAGACCTTACCGGGAGTCTTCTGTCATGCTCAAGTTGACATGACTTAGCCTACTCTCCTGTTCATCCCTGCTTAACTCACCTCTTTGTTCTTTATGAAGTTCTTTCTGTTCCCATAGAGTTCCTAGTCTCAAGCCCCCACCATGCTTCTCTGGGAAAATTTTTGCATTCTGGGAGAGATGTGTACTTTGAGATCACACCATGCTCACTGGAGATCCAGCCTGCTTCCTGTCACAAGAGGAAGGAAAGGGCTTGTCAAGGCCTCGTGGATGATAAAGGAATTCCCTTACACTACAGCCAGCAGCTCACAGTACTGAGAGGTGCTTATCCTGACTTCTAGAGATAGTTTGTTATTTCACTGTCTCCTCTTTTCCTGGCCTAATATAGGCTCTGAAGTCTCTAATGCTTAGTGAGAAGTTTTCTAATTTTTAGATTGTGGCTATTTGGGTTTTTCTTTAACAGTCCTTATAATCTATTCATGATATGCTAACTCTGTGTACTTCCTCAAAACTCTTATCCTCCACTTTGCTCTTTGGGGACAGTCCTTTCTAATTGTATCATCCCCGTGCCCTTCATGTAAGTCCTTTGTTTCTGCTTCTAGATATAATGCTAGTGTGCTATTTTCCCACATCCAGCAACTTCCACAGCAGCTATATCATTTTCTAATAATTACCCTCAACACTGTCGTACATCTTTACACAGAAGTGTATCATATCTAAGGGTGTGTGGAGAACTTTAGCTTCTCCAAAGATATTGTAAAACACATCATCAGCACTAACATCAGCCTAGCCAACCACTTAAGATCATCAGTGGAAAATACTAGGAAGGTGGGATGTGTGTATACATTTATTATTGTTATTTTGATGCAGATTTTGTCCTGTAAATTCATAACAAGATCCTACCCAAAGTTGCCTGCCTGCCTTATGGGCCAGATAACAATGGACAAATAACACTAGTGAGCAAGAAATTCTGTGCTTTGGACTTGCTGAGGGAAATTTACAGTGATTTCCAATTGCAACAATATTTCAGAAGTGATTGATTACTATGGCTTATTGACTCTGATTGCAAATCTTCCCACCCTGGGTCTTTGTCTCTTTTCTCTGACACTTCTGAAAGAGTTGTTCACAGGAGTCAGCAATCCTCCCAGGCCTCCCACTCAGAATTTTAAGAGCTGACATGGAGGACTTGTTGCATCCCAGGGGACACCTTCACTCTTTTCCATGTGCTTCTAAGCAAAGAGGAAGCCATTGGACATCCGGATATATGAGCAAGTGACAGCAGAGGTTGGTCTGTGCAGAGACCAGGAGTGGCAAGGAGTCACACTCTCTCCTTTTCTTCACTTCCCTTCAGGGCCACTTCATGGGTGTCAGGGAAAAAGGAAGCAGCTTATTGATATCTCCAACTGGTATGCAATAAGAGGAGAATCAGACTGCCAAACCACTGACCTGGCTTTCTGCTTATACTCAGATAAAACGTGTGCATACTGGTCCATGTGCCTGTATTAGCTTCTCTCTTCTTTAATTTCTAACTCTCAGCTCCATTCATTCCAGTTCATTAGGAAAGCACCCCTCATCCAGTTTTGCAAGCTCAGGTTCCCAAAGATACCAAGTATCTGCCCTCAGTAGCAATGGCTAGAGCAGAAACTTTATACCTACTGTGTATGTATTCGCTTCTTTTCCCTAGAAGGCCATAAACTTCATGAGGCCAGGAGAAAGTCTGTGACTTAGATTACCATGGCATCCCCAGACCCTAGCACAGTGCCTGACACACGATAGGCAGAGAGTCTGCATTTGTTGTTAGACTTAATGCAGGAAAGATGTCACCAAAGAAACTGGAATGGAAATCTTTGTTCTAGGGCTATGTTGGGAATGTCACCATTAAGCAAATGTGTGGACTATAAGGTGAGGCATGGCTCCAGGAGAAAACAGCATACTTTGGATTCAGGGATCTCTCTGCAGAACTGCTCAGACACTATGTGGATGAATTTTCACTGAAACTGCTAACTGGGGTGCTTTGATTGGTTTGTGGGGGGAATGAGTGACCCATGTCGCATGTACTTCTTTCAAATAATCACAGTGAAATGTAGCTAGCTCCTCCGTTGTTCTTTTGGACCTCCTGGGATATATCAACAAAATGATTAGGCTGTTCAGGATTAATCTGTCACTTTTGGCCTCCATTTTCTTTCCTGTAGTCAGCAGGTGGGAATGTTGGGGCAGTTTTGATCTGTGTTGGAGACAGGTAACAGGACACTTTGAACTTCCTGATTTCTCCAGCAGTTCATTCTTTCTGCTCTTCTTCCCTTTCACTGAGCCTTCCTGCCAAACACATCACACCTCCTTTTCGAAGCGCCTGATTCCTGCTGTCCTTGAAAGCATTCTTTGATCTTCCTCCTTTTTGTCAGCAATTCATTTTGGTGGAGTTGCTCAATGAATTACTGGTAACTGCTCTTATCAGAGTCTGAAATTATATCCCTGGGGATCCTTTGCAGCTTCCTTGTTTCAATGAATATTCAAACACTTGTCCAAGAAGTCTCTTTCCCACTGCTGAATAGTTTATCTTTGGCCTATATAACTCACATCCAGTAGCATATGTGCATAGACAAACGTTCACATACGTGCACATATAATGTGATTACATTGGAGAAGTTATCACTGATATTGTTCACTCGCTGACAGTCTTGATTCATATATGCATATTACAGTGAAGTGGGCAAGCTATTACGAAAGTGCTAATAACACCATCCTCAATTGATAGATATTTATTGAGTACTTCTCTTGTGACATACACTTGTTCACTAGTCACTGGAGGTATAATGGTCAAACATAGTAAATGTCTATACTAAGTTTATCATAAAATAGGATTGACTGAAATTAACAATAATTTACACCAATAAATGTAAATTTATGAAAAGAGGGGCTAGTACATGGAAGTAGATGTGGTAATCCAAGAGATTTTTTAATTTGATTTTTTAATTTAAGAATTTTTTTATTCATTTTACATACCAGCTACAGATCTCCCTTTCATCCCTCCTCCCACTCCTCCTAGCCTTTCCTCCCAACCCCCCCCATCCCTTCTTCCAAAAGTGTAAGTCCTCCCATGGGGAGTCAGCAAAGACTTGTACATTCAGTTGAGGCAGGACCAAGCTGTATCAAGGCTGAGCAAGGCATCCCACCATAGGTAATGGGCTCCACTAAGCCATCTCATGCACCAGGGATAGATCCTGATCCCGCTGCCAGGGTCCCCTCAAACAAACCAAGCTACACAACTATCTCCCATATGCAGAGGGCCTAGTGATTTTGTACCATGCAAGTTCCACAGCTTTCGGTCTAAAGTTCATGAGTTCCCAAGGGCTTGGTTCAGTAGTCTCTGTAGATTTTCCCATCATGATCTTGACACCCCCCCCCCTCATATAATCTGAAGAGCATTTGTTCTTCAGTGGATGAAGAATGATAAATGATAAGGTGTGTGTTTGGCAACATTGGACAGGCTGATGGAAGTTACAACTGTTTTACATTAGCACCCATTCTGTTCTGTTAGTCTGCGGATGGCTTCCCTGTGAACAAGGTGGTGGGTCCAAAGGGACAACAGCCAAAGCCATAATCTTATGATGATCTGTTTCTGGGTCAACCCATAATTGTATGTACGACAGGATAGAACAGGCAGAACTCATCCCACAATTAGACAAGACACATCGTATCAAAGTATGCTTCTCTGTTGCTGTGATAAAACACTGACCAAAAACATCTAGGAGAAGACAAGCCTTATTTGGTTTATACTTCTACATCACAGTTCATCATCAGGGGAAGGCAGGGCAGAATTTCAAGCAGGAGCAGAGGCAAGAATCATGGAAGAATGCTTTTTACTGGCTTTCTCCCCTGAGTTTGTCAACTATCTTTTTAATACAACCCAAGGCCACATGCCCAGTGGTGGTACTGCCCACAGTTGGTTGGGGCTTCCACATCAATCATTAACCAAGAAAATGCTCCCATATACTTTCCTATAGGCCAATCTGATGGAGGCAATTCTTCTGTTTTATTAAAAAAATTTTTTCGTACAATATATTCTAATCATGCTTTCCTCTCTTCCAGTTCCTCCTCAATCCTCACAATTTCCCCCACTCACCAAATCCATGCCCTTTATCTTTCTCTTTAGAAAACAAACAGGTAAACAGAAAAACAAAACAGAATTTAAAAAAGAAATGAAAAAGAAAAAAGAACACATACACACAGAAATAAAATTAAAAAAAGCAAAACCCACAAAATCACAAAATTGGAAAACATAATACATATGCAAAAGAACACTAAGACAAAAACGCCCAAACAAAACATGATGAAACAAAAGTCTACAAAGATACCACCGAGTTCATTTCATGTTGGTTATCTACTGTGGGGCACTGGGGATTAAGTGTGGTTAACATGTCCAATGAGACTCTATTGGAGGAAAGAAATTTTTCCTTTTCAAGTGGATGCCAATTGAAGATAACTTCTCGGTTAGGGGTGGTAGCCTGAGTCCACTTCCCCATCTCAGCACTGGGACCCTATATGGCTTGAACTTGTGGAGGTCCTGTGCATGCTGCCACAGTCTGTGTGAGTTAATATGTGCCACAATCCTGCTGTGTCTGGAAGACACTGTTCCTAGAAGTCATGCATCTACTTTGGCTCTTACAATCATTCTGCTTCCTCTTCTGTATAGCTCCACAAGCTTCGAGGGCAGGGCTTTGATGAAGAAATCCCATGTGGAACTGAGTATTCTGAGGTCTTTCACTCTGTTTACATTGTCCAATTATGGGTCTCTGTGTTAGTTCTCATCGACTGCATGAAGAATCTTCTCTGATGATTGCTCAAAAAGGCTCTGATCTATGTGATCTGATCAGATCTATAGCAGAACGTCCTTAGGACTCATTTTATTGCTATGTTCCTTTAGCAGAACATTAGCATTTGGTTTTTTGCTTAGACCCATGGCCTATCCAGTTTCTGGTTCTTGGCCACAGTAACAGTGCCAGGCATGGGTTCTATCTTGTGGAGTGTGTCTTAAATCCAAGCAGAGAGTGATTGGTTACTCTCACAACATTTGGGTCACTATTGCACCAATGTATTATGCAGGCAGGCCACTCGCTATTGTAGATTGGAGGGTTAGTGGTTACTTTTCTCCTCTGGTAGGATGCAGAGTACCTTCCAGCACTATGAACACTAGTCAGAAGAGATGAAGATCCAGTTAAGCTCCAGTTCAACTTCTCCATGTTCCATAAGATCTGTAAGTGTTATTGTCTTAATAGGGCCTTACCATCAGCTTATGGAGAGAAGTCAATATCCTTGGTAGTAGCCTGAGATGTTTGGAGGTTTTCATGAGACCCCTTTAGCCAATGATTCAATGAGAAGTAACCCACACCTTGCCCTGGAGGTTTTACTTGGTGATAAAAAATGTCCAGGTGAGGCAGTGGTGACTCCATTTATATTTCCTTAATATATGTATATATTTGAGGAAGCTTCTACAGCAATGAGTTTCCATATGACCCCTCAAATGGCCCTTAGTGTTGGTTGTCCTTCCCCGTATTTCTTCTCTTACCCCTCTTTTCTGTCTCCCTCCCCATTCAATTCTGCCACTCCAGGCTCTTCCTTTTTCACATATTCTATTACCCTTCCTCGGAGTATCCTTTACTTCTCACTAGTCCCTTATTTGATACCCAACCTCTGTGGTTATATGGATTGTAATATACTCATCAAAGACTGAAAATTTAGTATCCACATATGAAGGAAAACTTACAATATTTGTCTTTTGGGGTCTGAGTTACCTCACCCAGGATTATTCCATCCATTTACCTGTAAATTTCTTTTTTTTAAACATCTGAGTAATATTCTGTTGTGTAATTGTACTACATTTTCATTATCCATTCATCAGCTGATGGTCATCTAGGCTGCTTTCAATTTCTGACTATTAAGAATAAAGTAGAAATAAACATAGATAATCAAATATCTCTGTAGTAGGATGTAGAGTCCTTTGGGTATATGCCCAAGAGACACATAGCTGGATCTTAAGGTAGAACTATTTCAAGCTTCTTGAGGTAGAATTATTTCAAGCTGCCATAGTGCCAAAGGTCTGTACTCTCACCAGCAATGAGTAAGTGTTCCTCTTTGCCCACATCCTCACCAGCATGAGCTATCATTTGTTTTATTGATCTTGACCATTCTGATGGAAGTTAGATGAAATCCCAAAGTAGTTTTGATATATGTTTACCTGCTGATTAAGGATGTTGAACATTTCTTTAACTGTTGCTCAGACATTTGTGTTTTGTCTTTAGAGAACCCTCTGCTTCATTCTGCATTCTACATTTAATTGGATTATTTTCTTGATGTCTTTTTTGTTAGCAATTTATGTATTTTAAGATATCAACTCACTACTGGATGCGTAATTAGTAAAGATATTTTCCCTGGAGTCTGACACTTTGCTTGAATGATGGTGTCCTTTGAAAAGCTTTTCAGTTTTATGAGATTCCATTTATTAACTGTTGGTCTTAGTGTCTGTTCTGTCCATGTCCTGTACAGAGAGTCTTTTCCTATGCCAATGATTTCAAGACCATTTTCACTTTCTTTTCTATCAGATTGAGGTATTTGGCCATAAGGTGAGGTCTTTGATGCATCTGGAGTTGAGTTTTGTACAGTGTGATAGAAATAGGTCTATTTGCATTCTTCCACATGCAGCCATCAAGTTTGAAAGCACCGTTTGTAGAAGGTGTATTTTCTTTTCCTATGTGTACTTTTAGCTTCATTGTAAAAAAAATCAGATGTTCATAGGTGTGTGGACTTATGTCTTGTACTTCAATTTGATTCTTTTGATTAGTGCATCTGTTTTTATGCCAATAACATGCTCCTTTAATACTAAGCTCTGTAGTACAGCTTGGAACCTGGGATGGGTGATTCCTCCAGCATTTCCTTCATTTATTCAGTATGTTTTAGGTTTATTATGTTTTTATGTGAGGCTGAAAATTGGATACTTAACTTCTGTGAAGAATTGTGTTGGGATTTTGATGGGGATTGTGCTGAATATGTATATTGCTTTTGGTAGGATGGCTATTTTTTATTGTGTTGCTCCTATTAATCCCTGAGCATGGGAGATCTTTCCATCTTCTAATATGCTCTTCATTTTCTTTCTTCAAAGACTTGAAGTTCTTGTCATACAGGTCTCTAACTTGGTTGGTTAGTTATTCCAAGATATTTTATTTTATTTTTTTGAAGCTATTGTGAAAGGTTTATAGAAAGGCTACTGATTTTCGTGTGTTAATTTTGTATCCCACTACTTTGCTGAAAGTGTTTATTATCTGTAGAAATTTTCTGGTAGAATTTATAGTGACTTTTATGTATAAAATCATATCGTCTATAAATAAAGATACTTTGACTTCTTCTTTCCTATTCGTATTCCCTTGATTTCCTTCAGTTGTCTTAATGCTGTAGCTAAGACTTCAAGTAATATATTTAATAGTTATGGAGAGAGTGGGCATCCTTGTCTTGTTCTTTATTTTAGCGGAAACTCTTTCAGTTTTTCTCTATTTAGATTGATGTAGGCTCTAGCTTTTTGTATAATGCCTTTATTATGTTGGGGTATTTCCCTTGTATCTCTAGTCTCCCAGGACTTTTATCATGAAAGGATGTTGGATTTTGCCAAAGGCCCTTTTTTTTGCATCTAATGAGGTAATCATTTGGCTTTCAGTCTGTTTATGGGATGGATCGCATCATTTATCAATTTATATATTTTGAACTTCCCTTGCATCTATGGGATGAAGCCTATTTGATCAGGCCGGATAATCTTTTTGATGTGTTTTTTGCTTTTGTTTGCAAGTATTTTATTGAGAATTTTTGCATTTATGCTCA
The DNA here is from genome assembly GCA_902168325.1 of Peromyscus nudipes. Taxonomy (NCBI): domain Eukaryota; kingdom Metazoa; phylum Chordata; class Mammalia; order Rodentia; family Cricetidae; genus Peromyscus; species Peromyscus nudipes. The sequence goes on from CABHPH010092539.1 coordinate 16,732, forward strand.
TAAGAAATATTGGTCTGTAATTTTCTTTCTTTGTTGGGTCTTTGTGAGATTTAGGTATCAGGGTAATTGTGGCCTCAACTAGGCAATGTTCCTTTAGTTTCTTTTTTGCAGAATAACTTGAGGAGTACTGGCATCAATTCTTCTTTGGATATCTGGTAGGATTCTACCCTGAATCCGTCTGGCCCTGTTTTTTTTTTTTTTTTTTTTTTTGAGGATTTTAAATACTGCTTCTATTTCATTAGGAGTTTTAAGTCTTTTAAAGTGCTTACCTGATCTTGATTTAACTTTGGTAGATTGTGTATATCAAGAAACCTTTTTTTTTCTTTTTTCTTTTCTTTTTTTTTTTTTTTTTTTAGGTTTTCCAGTTTGGTGGAATATAGATTTTTTTTAAATATGCCCTTATGATTCTCTCTGGATTTCCTCAGTGTCTGTTGTAATGCCCTTTTTCATCTCTAATTCCATTAATTTGTATCTTCTCTCTCTATCACTTAGTTAATTTGGCTAAGTGTTTATAAATCTTACTGATTTTCTCAGAGAACCAATTCTTCATTTCATTTATCCTTTGTATTTTTGTTGTTGTTGTTTCTCTTTTATTGATTTCAACTCTGAGTTTATTTCTTTGCACCTACTCTTTCTGGATGTGATTTCTTCTTTTTGTTCTAACTCTTCCAGGTATGCTGTTAAATGGCTAATATGAGATTTATACAACTTTTTTATATAGACACTTATAAACTTCAGTTGTGACAATGATATATTCAAATAATGAATTCAATTCAATGATGATATTAAATTAATGAGTATTAACTAAATTCCTCAATGACTCTAGCTTATGTTGAGTTACCAAAACAAGAATAACCTAACATTTTGTGCTTCGTTTTTAAGTATCCTGTCTTTAATAAGTCAGAGCATGAGCTGTCTTTCTAGATATGATATATGGTTCCTGTAGAACCCAGAAAGTCTTTATTTCCTTTATTGTAGCAGGGAATACAAGATTCAGCAATGAATTTATTATTTTGTAGACGACCTTTTGGCTTATCTCTAAGTCACTATAAGCCCACTCCTAAAAATGTCACTGAAATGACAGTTCTCTGAATCTCCCAAAGGTTTACCCTTCCATTTAGCTTTTTTATTCATCATGGAGCCACCAGTCTGAGGCTGCTATCATGCTTTTAGTTACTTCATAGCAAACCAAAGTCCAGCTGAAACAGTAGAACCAGAGACAGGACTAATCAGAAATCTTCCCACTCTAACCAATCAAATGCCTTTAAAATTTGGTTCTAATACTGCTAAATTAATCAACCATTGCTCAGATTAAATTTATTAAACAGTTTTTGCTTAAAGTTCTTCTCTGGATACTCTATGGAGTATGAGACTTGTTATATCTTTCTCTTTTTGTCCAATCAACATGACACCACTGATGTAACGGATCAGTGTGACATTTTATAGGATGCCCAGGCAGTTCAAACAAATTCAAATGTATCATTTTAAGATAAAGGAAAACTGTTCTAGCTAGAGTTTTCTATTGCTGTGAAAAGACACAATGACCACAACAACTGTTATTAATGAAAACATTTGATTGGGTAGCTCGCTTACGGTTTCAGAGATTCAGTCCATCATCGTCATGACGGGAAGCATGGCGGCATGCAGGTAGATGTGGTGCTGGAGCTGAGAGTGCTACATCTTACAGGCAACCAGAAGTCGAATGACTGTCACATGGAATGAAACTTGAGAAAAGAGACCTCAAAGCCTGCTCCCACAGTGACACACTTCCTCCAACAAGACCACACCTACTCCAACAAGGCCACACCTCCTAATAGTGCCACTCCTTTTGGGGGTCATTTTCTTTCAAACTACCACAAAAGTTGGCACAATTTGAACACAGCTCTGAGAAAAAAGTGTTCACAAACATTGCAGTGCTTACAATTTAGTTACCATTGAACTATTTTCAGTTTTCGTTTTTAATAAGAATGCCAAAAGAAGGCATTTTCCAGTTTAGTGGCAGCTTACTATATATGTTCTTCCACTTAGGCCACATTCCACTATGACCTAGCAGATCATGTCAGGAAACCTGTCTGGCTGAGCTAATTAACAATTGGATGCATTCATTCTTGAATATGCATTTGTCTTCTGTAATGTCCATATTGGTAAACAAAGAGGATGTAAGAACCACCAGGGCTATGTTCTTTCCTTTGCCCTTCAGTCTGTTACTTGTGACATTAGTTTCTTATCATTTCTCCCAAAAGGAAATGTTATTTTTGGCTATCTTGGGTGTGGTGTGTGCTGTCTCAGACATTCCCATATGCCCACCCTCACTATGAAATACTCAATATATGGGGTTACTCCAACTCCCAAGTGTACTGCTTCTAAGCACAGATTCCAAGAACGACAATTCAGTGGTTCTGTGGATCCAGTTGGATACTGGAATCTGAGTCTAGTCAGCACTGTCTTTATTGTCTGATCTCTATTGCCCCTCAAAATAAGGCAGCTATGGTGCTTTGAAACTTGGAATATCAATATGAACTGTATCTAATAATCCTCAAAATGCCAATGACAAGGCAATAATTTATCATCTAATAGAGGTTATTTAAACCTACAGAGTTAGAAGGGTGTGAAGAAAAAGAAAAGAAAAGGTTATAGACCAAAAGAAAGCTCGTAATATAAGAAAGGTCAGAACTCGAGGCATATTAACTACTTGAAATGCACTTTGAGTAAATATTGATAATGTTAATAATGACATTCAACTTTTAGTGGAATGTGTTTAATGTTGGGATGATTTGTGAAAGTATAATGGCTATATGCCTGTCCTAGTAATAACTAAAGGTAAAATTATATAGAATGCTATATGATTGCTTCCCAAATGACCTTAGAAGTACTGTAAGATAATGCTCTAAGGAAGGCTTTACATTAATTTGGAAAGTGTGTGGTAGTGGGAGAACTTTGGGGATTTTAAAAATAAATTAGATAGATAAAAAATCTAATATTTTAATAGAGATAATAGAATATTTAATTGGCTTAAAATAACAATTGCTTCAGATTTTCCTGTGATTTCACAAACTATTATCTGCCTAACATGGGAGTATAGCGTTAGTGCCTAATACCTTGTGTAGTGATGGAGAGACCAGTGCTAGTGTTTCAGAATTAGTTTCAAGAGTAAAACAAGGTTAATGAATATAACAGAAGACAGAGCCACGTCAACTGGAAATGCCCCTCAGCTTGAAAGTCTTTCGCCAGGCACAGGGATACAGGCACATTTTGCACATTTACTAACCTTTAGTGAGGCTTTTTTGGGGTAGATAGTCTTCATCAGAGTGAAATGAGCAAAGGCACAAGTGTCTAAGCCGGGTCTTCATTTGAAAAAGGAAACACAAATAAGCCAGTAGACAAACTCTGCCAACCATGTTCTAGAGTTTGCTAGCCACAAGCCCACAGATGTACAGTGGCTTTGTGTGCAGATGACAGACTCAAACTTTCTGGCTTCCAAGGGATGCTCTGCTACTTTAACTGGGTTGGCCATGGGCTCATTATTTAAGTTGGCCTCAGTTTCCTTCTCTGTGGAACATAATTAATCCGGGTAACCAATAAAACCTTCCCTGGTCTGTTTTTTTAAAAATGTTTTTAATTTAAATAAAATTACATTACTTCCATTTTCCTGTTCTCCCCTCAACCCATCCGAGGTACCCTCTCTACAACCCTGTCACGTTACCCCTCACCCTCAAGTTGATAGCCTCTTCTTTGATTATATTTGTTACATACATATGTTTGTATGTGTATATGTATGTACAACACATACACACATATCAATAAATGCAACCTGCTGAGTCTGCTTTTGTTGTTTCAAGATTGCACCAGGTAACTCATCCCTGGGGCAGGTTAATTCCCCTTCTCCAAGAGTCAGTAGTTGCCTGTAGTTCTTTGTCTAGGGGTGGAGTTCCACAAAATTTTCTTTTGTTCTATACCAATATGTCCATTGATACTTCCATTGTTCTGGTCTTGTTTATGCAGCCTTTTTCTAGGAGAGACTGTTCCACGGCAGACTTTCTGGTATTCTGGCTCTCACAAACTTTCTGCTTCTTCTTTCTGGATGTTCCCCAAGCCAAAGATGCAGGAGATGTGATGTAGATGTATCTGTTGGGGCTGAGGTGCCCACGAGAGTTTGATCTCTGCATTGTGTCCAGTCATGGGTTTCTGTGATAGTTTCCATTTGCTCTAAAAGGAGGCTTCTTTGATGAGGGATGGCAGCTGCATTCATCTGTGGGTATAGGGATTAGATTTAGAGCACAGTAAGGAATTTTGCTGGTCTAGCAAAGAGCAATTCTTTTCTAAGGTTCTTTTCTAAGGACCACGAGTTCACTAGCCGCAGGAAGCTGGCTAGATTTCCAGGACCAGACATGATCTAACTCCTATTGAGTGGGCCTTAGGTACAGTTAGATACCTGTTGGCTCCCATTGACACATGACTGTCAATAATCACACCTTTATGCATATCTTGCTATGCTGGCTGTTGTCATGGTTCACAGGTGCTGTGCTGGGTAAGACTGTTTCATTGCTTCTCTCGCTTGGCAGCTTGCATAGTATTTTCTGGAACCATGAAAGCTTAGATGGCAGAAAAGAAGCTTTCAGGACAGATCCAACCTGAGTCCTCTTAGCTCTGTATCCTACATGTATGGTGTCTTCAGCAACGTGAGCCCACCTTCAACCCCTGGAAGGCAATCCAGAGCTACACTGACAATTTGTTTTGTTTTGGGAATCACTTGTCCTATCCCTGGTCAGGGTTTTTGGATGAATATTTTTCACATACCGTAATGACTCTCAGTAAATCTTTAACAGGTATTTATTCATTGTTATTACAAATACTTGGAACATGGTAGCACCTTAAATATAAATCTGTATGCAGACATAGACTCATATATGTGTCACTGTTATGTTGTATCATGTTCCATTGTATTACATGGTCTCCTATATGTATTATATTAGGTTAGACAATATATCTGGATGATTTTAATTCACAGTAGAAGTATAAATAGACGAAAAAATTTACCAAGTTTTGCATGTTCTAGCTCTTAGACTATTTGCTACAAATCCATGGTAATTTTTAAATTAGTAAAGAAAAGTAAATTTTTCTAGGAATTTTGAAATTGAGATGGCGAGGTGTTACCTTTCATGGTAACCATTCACATTGATTCAAGCATCTCTATGCTGGGGAGAATAAAAAACACAAAACAAAATGAAAACTAAAACAAACCAACAAGTAAAGCGTTCAGTAAAATCTGTTCATAACAAAGTGTGAGTCACAGACGACTTTTGTCCTCACAAAAATCAACCAACTAACAAATAAAAACAAGAAAACAAACAAAAAACAACAATTAAAAACCCCAACAAAAAACTTTAAGTAGTTCATTTCTGTCAAGTATACATAACAGGAATCACACAGGTAACGAACGGCTTTAATATTCTTGGGAATGTTTACTAATGGTGATTTCTAAAGCCTTTCACTATCCCTTAATGGGTAGCTGGGTTTGACTGGCACAGTTACTCTTAGAGATTCCCTGAAGTAGAGTACTACAGCTCCAGGCCCCAGTTAAAAGGACTATTCTGTTAAACCAGGCTTTAGTGTTTCCATGGCAAACCACTCTGTTTGGATTCCAATTTTTGGTGATACAGTAGTGGAAAGAAAAAAAAAAAAAACAAACTCCACAATTAGGACACTAAGATTTTATTAAAAGAGTGATACAAATAATGCATTTCTGAAGCACATATATGTGGAAAAGAGTTTCATGATAGAAATTAAAGTAGCCTGTCAGAAACAGATAAAAATGACATTTATCTCTAGTTGGTATCTTAAGAATGTTAGTGGACAGTAAGTACATTTTAAATAAATGAGTTCAAGACTTGAATTAGAATTGAAAAAGTATTTTTTATTATTCTATCTCATATTCTTTTCATTATTTTTATAGAGTTTTTTGTATGACCCTCAATAAAATATTAAGTAATTTGCCTAGATTAAGCATAAATTATGGCCAGCTTTTTAAAGAAAATCTATTTTGATTCTGGCTCTAAGGCTAAAGTTGAGTAAATTTCAGGAAAAAATAATTTGTCTATAATTTATAAAAGCATCAGATTTTCATTTTCAAAATTAATTATTGTATGTGGTTTGGATTTTATCATACAGTTAGTCTAATAACATATTGGACCAAAATAGGATTTTAGTGGTCGGATTCAGAAGCATTCATGCATGCAAACTTTAGGAAACCTGGAAAATAATAAAAATATCCTTTGATTAAAGAAAAAAAAACCCCAGAACATTGGTGCAAGTAAATTTTAAGTAAATGAGTGTGAGCCCTGGATTAGAATTTTTAAAAACATTTTTTTCATAGCTCTTTCTCTTCAGGTACTAACACAGTATCTGGCAGTTTTTAATCTGAAAAATCAATTTAAACTAATATGCTAATGACTGATAGTTTATTTTTACTTTCCTCTGGGCTGTTTGTGGTGGTATTATGTTCCCCAAAATATTGTGTACCTTAATAAACTTATCTGGGGTCAGAGACAGAAGAGCCACAATATTAAACAGAGGTTAGGCAGTGGTAGCACACGCCTTTAATCCTAGCATTCCAGAGGCAGAAATCCATGTGTTCAAGGATACAGCCAAGCATGGTGACACTTGCCTTTAATCCCAGAAAGCAAGCCTTTAATCCCAGGGAGTGGTGGTAGAAAGCAGAAAGGTATATATGGCGTGAGGACCAGAAACTAGAAGCATTCGGCTGGTTAAACTTTCAGGCTTCTAGCAGCACAGTTCAGCTGAGAACCATTCAGATATGAGGACTCAGAGGCCTCCAGTCTGAGGAAACAAGACCAGCTGAGGATCCGGCGAGGTGAGATAGCTGTGGCTTGTTCTGTCTCTCTGACCTTCCAGCATTCACCCCAATAACTGGCCTCAGGTTTGGTTTTATTAATAAGAACTTTTAAGATTCATGCTACAGCTGTTTGCTTTGTTTCAGACCTTAAGTAATGGTGTAGGAGCTGGATTAGGTGATCATCAAAATTCAAAACTAGCTTAAATGAATCTTTTTGCCTCAAGTTTTCCAATTGTAAAATGGAGGTAGTCATATGACTTACAAATGAGATTAGTCATGTAGAACCCATAACTACATTATCATGGAAAATGTGTATGTGGTATAGATGCAGGAGTTCAGAATTTTAGAGATGTTTTGGAGCAATGAAACACCTTTAAACCACATGAACAGTGCCTCCTAGGAGTTTCCCTGGTAAGCTACAGTTAATGCTGACCTTGAGAAGGCTGTACTCTGTGGCTTCTCACCTGATTTCCATCGTGATTACACTGGAGATAAGAGACTGACATCCATCCATGAACACTCATTTAATACTTAATGTGTGCTGAGCATCTAGCAAGGTACTAACTAGAGATACAAAAATGAATATGGAACAGACAGTTTACTTTGCAGTATGTTGATGCCTTGGGATCTTTTTCCTTTTCCTGCTTAAGCAGTATTTGTTACCAGGAGAGCTGGCTGCCTGGCAGTTTACTTAGTCTCTAATACAGGCATATTTTTGTGCTTCCTTTATGACTGACTTTACCTTGAAAAAAAAAGGAGAAGCATTTCTTTTCATCTTCCCAATGTGGTCAAAGCCTGTTCTGGTCCTTTCTAGGTTGCTGATATGGCACCACCTTTCCTGTCCAGCAGAGGCACCCCTCATCCCAGCCCACCCCTGCCATAGCAGTTGAATTGGCCGTGTTTCATTCTGATGAATAATGGGCCTGGTCACCCCTCAGTGCTTCCCTGATTTACGCACAGGTCCCTGGGGGCATCACCAGTAAATAAATCTGTTGCTTGACTTACCACAGGGTCTTCTTTCTCCTACTGAGCTCTTGGTGCTGTTTGCTGACTCCTTCGCTGGGATGCCTCAGCTCGACTAATCTAGATGTCAAACCCCAAAAACTTCCAACACCTTAGATGCATGTCTGTCTGTCTGTCTGTGCCAGCCAGATTTCTAGAGCTTTGATTTGCAGTAGCAGAGACACTACTCTGTGAGTCTTCCCACTCAATATCAGTGTGCTCTCAATCTCTAATTTTTTTATTAACCTGAAAAAACAGATTCAGTACACAGTGGGCTGCCCATTTGTTCCACTTTATGCTCAAAGAGCCAACTGTGTCTCTATTCATATAGCCAATGTGATTGGCTAAGCCTTCAAGCCTTCTTGATACCTCAGAAAGCACAGGTAGCCAGTTGTGACCCTGGACCACCTTCGCGCGCACACGTGCGCACGTGCGCGCACATACAGACACACACACACACACACACACACACACACAATCTTTGCATTGTGTGGTGATTTGAATAGAAATGTCCCCATTGGTTCATATATTTGAATGCTTGGTCATTAGGGAGTGGCACTATTAGGAGGTGTGTCCTTGTTGGAGTAAGGGTGGCTTTGTTGGAGGAAATGTGTCACTGGGGGTAGGCTCTGGGGTTTCAAATGTTCAAGCCCGGTCCAGTGTCTCTCTTCCTGTTGCCTGCTGATTCAGACGTAGAACTCTCAACTACCTCTCCAGCACCGTGTCTGCCTGCATGCCACCATGCTTCTTACCATGATGATAATGGACTAAACCTCTGAACTGTAAGCCAGCCCCAATTAAATATTTTTCCTTCATAAGAGTTGCTGTAGTCATGGTGTCTCTTCACAGCAATAGAATGTTGACGTAGATAGGTTGTCATATGTGAAATGGAAGAGAGCTGAGTAATTGCAGAAGACCAACAAATGACTTTCTTTTTTTTTCGGTCTCTAGCTCTGTGAATGTCATCTGTTGGTTCCAAATCCTGACTGTTATTGGTAGACCTTTTATAAGTATTTTGTCTCATTGCTTTAGATGAATACTTTTGCCTTCAGAAAGGAAGATGACTGAGAAAACCAGAGGTGCCCCAAAGAAATCACATTAGGTGACCCATTGGCCTTGGTTTATTCTGTGTGCTGTCCCACACCCTCTACGTATGATTCTAGAGTGATTTTTGCCTTCCTGTGCACTAGCATCAAAGAAATTCCCACCAAGTGATATTTCTAATCACTTTAGACAGTCCAAGCTTCTGAAAAGCCCCAGTGTTTCAATTGAACATTTTCTGGTTTGATCCATTTGGAAACAGGGCATCTGAAATTCAGCCTAATTTACAGGGGCTGCTCACAACATGGAGGAGGAGGAGGAAGAGTTCTACCAAAATTTTTGGTAGCCAAATGCCAGCTTCCCATTTCACACCCATCCTTCCGGGTAACCTGGAGGCACCACCTTCCTTCATTTCCTCCCACTCCAAGCCTGGAAGCCTCTGTTAGCAGTGACTACAGACTGGATATTATCTACACTCTCAGTGAATCACAGCTGACAGTGCTGCTATTTCTCAGCCACAGAACCGCTCTTTGAACAAAATGCAAGTGCTGTGTCTTTTCAACCTGTTCTTCAGCAGTGGAAGCAGCAGGATTCCAGCACTGTATAATAACTGTCAGAAACAATTTCTGCTCTGTAAGTGAGGTGAAGCAAAATGTCAAAATATTTGAATACATTTCATTGAGGATATCTTCTTTTAAATTAGTGAAGGCTGGAGAAGAAGAATCCCATTCTTTCACATAATAAATATGCATGGAACTGAGGAACCACGTGCATTCTAATAAAGCTGAGTCCTGGCGTGTTAATGCATTATAGGTCCACAACAATAAAACACAATAATTACTAGTTAAAGCGATGCCAGGGTTGGCCTTTTACCAACATCCCTGAACATATAATTCATAATAAATTTAGTAAGACTGAAGTTGGCCTGTTAATTAACCTATTTTATGCAATGACTAGGGTGGAGGAAGCAATCACATAATCCAGAGAGGCACCCTCCCAAATGTGCACAGCTCATTACTGGCTGGACTCAGCTTTTTTTTTTTTTTTTTTTTTTTTGGATCCATGACCGTCAAAGGATCTGGATCCTTGTTTGTGTTAATATAGATGAGAAAGTTTGGGGAGAAATGGTAAAAAAAAATATTATATTATATAACTACCAAGCATTTTTTTAAAATGGCAAGAAAGTATAGACATTGAGTGGTGGGGTTAAGAGCTTCTTTTTCAAGTCAGAAGCTTGGACCTGAGGTGAGAGGGGTGCTGAGATAGTGGACTGTGCACAGGGGCACTTCCTTCTTTTTTGCATTAAAACTGTTAAAATGACTGAAAGGGTACAAACATGTCACAGAGCTAGTAGCAAGAAGAAATACCAGAGAGGATCCTGGACTGTCAAAAACAGAAGGGATAAAATCCGTGAGAGCAGAGGGTGCCTCAGGAGCACGAACTAAGAAGAAACCTCCTCTGAACTTACTACTGCTACCTAGTAAACTGTTGGAAGAACAGACAGAAGGCATAGGGTAATAATGAGGAGAAAGCATGTTTTCAAAAGAGGCTATAGGCTGAGGATATGACCAAGTGATACAGCACTTGGCTACGTGCCAAGGCTCTGCGTTCGAATCCCAGCACTGGGGGAGGGTGACCAAAACAGCACTTGAGAATGTGTAAACTTGCTCTCTTCCTCATCCTCTCACACTGAACAAAAAGTGGTGGAGGTACTGGCCACAGGCTAAAAGCGAGTAACTGCCCTGATCAGGAAGGTGAACATGTTGCCCAAAGAGTGCTCTAGGATGAGTGCCAACTGGCCAAAAGCCAAATTTCATAGTCAATGTTCGATAAGTAGAAACACAACCAATGCCCTTGAGCCATGATATACTTATCTTACCACAGGAGTAATAGGGTTTGGAGAAAGTAGTTATGGAGCACACAGGCTGTCTGAGGACCCTTTTGCCTCTTCTAAGCAGTGGAGGGGTAAAATAAAGAAACCATGTCTTAGTTTGCTTTCTATTACTGTGTTAAAGTTCCATGACCAATACCAACTTGGTTTGGCTTACATTTATTTCCTACACAAGCCATCACCAAGGAAAGTCGGGGCAGGAACTCCAGTGGAAACCTGGAGGCAGGAACTGAAGCAGAGGCCGTAGACAAATGCTGATTACTGGCTTGCTCAGGCTCATGTTCAACACTACCTTTCTTATGCCTTGCCCACAGTGGGTTGGGCCCTCCAACATCAATCTACTCAAGAAAAGGCCTCACCAACCTGCCAAAAGACCAATCTAATGGAGGCAATTTTTCAGTTTAGGTTCCCTCTTCCCAGGTGAGCCCAGCTTGTGCCAAGTTGACAAAACTAAGCAGAGAGGGAAGCCACCTAAGTTCTATACATTAGTTAACCTAGCACACTATTCATAAGATGAATGGACAATTAAGGAGCACCAACATTTGATGAAAAAAAGTCAGAAAACAAAAACGAACAAATAAACAGACCAGAAAAAACAAAACAACAACAGAATTTAGCAGTCACTGACAACAGGGATAGTTCAAAGAACTGAAGAAATATTAAACCCGTCCTCATCAGGATCCTTAAAAAAGCAATACAGCACGAAGCTGTGAAAGAACAGTCATCAGAAAGGAGGGGAGGCTCCAAAACCCAAATTTTATCTATGAAATTTTAAAAAAGGGCTAAATATAGAATGAACAGAGATAAAAACAGATCATGAATCTGGTAAATAAAGTTGAGGTGCTAAGAACATAAATGGATAAGGTTAGAAAAATTTCATGAAATAAGTGAGGATGTATGGGATCTTTACCTAAGGCCTTACATCCATTCTGTTGGCTTTTCCATAGTACAGTCAAGAAGAGAGGAAAGAGGAAATGCCTCCTAAGCACAGCGCTCCAGCTTGAATGTCAGTACAACAGTGAGAGCAGAGACTGTGAAAGGTCCACCAACCACGTCTTATTGGAATTTGTTCAGATTCGTTAACGAAATCCAAGACTTTCAATGTCTGAAAGCTAAGCAGTGTGTTACTAGAGCAATGCACACATTCACCACTGTTAGTTCTACAACATCAGGAGAATGAGACATTCATGGTCAGTACGTATAAATAACGGCTCATAAACTATAAATAGGAAAGAGAACATTTACACAATAATGCAGTGTGAATATGTGCTTTCCAGACAAGCATGCAAAAGTTTGAGAATGGACAGAAGGCAGCCTCAAACTGGTTCCTGGGAATATAAAATGGAAAAGCTTTTCAAAAGGGATCTTGGTATGTTTAGCTAAATTTGAAATGCAGAGACTTTGAGAAGAAAAATACCTCTCTAGGTGTCTAGTGCAGGTAGATGTCTTCATTTGAGTTTGGGAGATAGTCACTGCCATGTTACTCATAATATTAAAAAAGACAGTAGCAATAGATATGTATTTGTCCACACAAACACACATGTACTTGTATGTAACAATAATTTTAGAGTGGGGCATTGGGGCATGAGGATGGGTAACTGAGAGGGACTGGAGGGAAGAAAGGGATTGGGGAATATGATGTAATTGTGTTTTAATTCAAAATGTACTTGAAGAGGAGAAGGTTGGGGGGGCAATCCAATATAAAAGAAAATAGAAAAATGGACAAAATAAATGATGTGTTAAAACTGAGTAGCAAGATGTGCTGGATAGTTATGCGTCACCTTGACACAGAGTCATAAGAGAGGAGGGAACCTCAATCAAGATGATGCCTCCATAAGATCTGGCTGTAGACAAGCCGTTAAGGCATTTTCTTAATTAGTGATTGATGGGGGAGGGCCCAGTACATTGAGGGCGATCCCATCCCTGGACTGGTGGTTCTGAATTCTATAAGAAAGCAGGCTGATCAAACCATGAGGAGTAAGTCAGTGAGCAGCACCCCTCCATGGCCTCTGCATCAGCTCCTGCCTCCAGATTCCTGCCCTGTTTGAGTTCCTGTCCTCACTGCTTTTGATGATGAACTGTGAGTGAAATAAACCCTTTCCTCCCCAAGTTGCTTTTGACCATGGCGTTTCTTCACAGTGATAATAATGCTAACTAAGATAAAAGAACTATCCATACAAAATGTGGAGTTTGAAATACTAAGAAAGAAAACAAATGTTTGAGGAGGAGGTGTAGACAGGCTGGGGTGCTGGCATTCACAGCTTGCTCTGTTCCCTGGTTGGCCTCTTGCTCCTGCCTGGCCCTCTAGGGCCCATTGCCACGGCAAGCTAGCACCAAACTTTATTCTCTTCAGTCAGCTTGTTCTCTAAATTCCAGGGACAGAGACCTCCTACCCTTCAGACCTCATGCCACGACAGTCTTTCCTGGACGTAATTCCTTCATAATCCATTCTCTACACAATTCAGCGATTTACACAAAAGATTTTCTTTTCATATTTTTTCTCAGAGAAACTAAAGCTAACGTAATTGAGTTTTACTGAAACTTTCTGTGTAGAAACCTGCATTGTAAAGATTTTTATTATAAATCAATGTAGTGTTTTATAGTCTATACATTACTGATAGAAGCCAAGAGAGTATAACATGTATGATTTAGGCCAACACAAACAGGATTGTTCAAGAATAGGCCTTATGTTTTGAATTTTGTTTGTTTGTTTGTTTGTTTTGGTTTTGGTTTTTTGAGACAGGGTTTCTATGTGTAGTTTTGGTGCCTGTCCTGGATCTTGCTCTGTAGCCCAGGCTGGCCTTGAACTCACAGAGATCTGCCTGGCTCTGCCTCCCGAGTGCTGGGATTAAAGGTATGCACCACTGTGAGTTTGAGGTCAGCCTGGGCTACAGTGTGAGTTCCAGGAAAGGCGCCAAAGCTACACAGAGAAACTCTGTCTCGAAAACCCCCCCCCAAAAAGAAAAGCTTTCTTTAGCATTATATGAATGGTATTACCAAACTGAAGAGAAGTGGAAAAAACATGAGAAACTAATAAAAATTACATGGACTACAAACACAATATTTAAAGTGAAAATTGTTTTTGCACCTTAAATGACAGAATGGGGATGAAGGGGAACAAAGCCCTATTAGTTACAGTTCTCTGGGGGAACAGAATGGTAGAATGAGTATAGGCTAAAACAGATTTCATACACTGGCTTATACAGCACAGTCTAGAGTTCCAGCAATGGCTGCTTTCACACTGGAGAGCCAAGACCTCATAGAGATCCGCCTGCCTCTGCCTCCTGAGTGCTGGGATTAAAGGTGTGTACCACCACTACCTGGTGGGAGCTTTTCTTTTAAGTTGTTCATAATACTATCCTTTAGTTATTTGTCTGATCATCTAATGTGTGAGGTATTTCTGGGTTCAGCTACGGTATTCAGCTGCCTGTGGGACTGTTCGTAGTTTACTGGATATGGTAGATGACATGTCCTTCAGCTAAGAGTTTATTATCATTGTCTGAAGAATATTTTTTATAATAGGTAAATCAATTACTTTCTGTTTACCACAGAACTGGACAAACTTTTGTTGTATTATTTTGTTAAAGTAAGTCTATAAAAAATTCAAATTGTTTCTCATGTGCCTGTAATTTGATAATATATGTCCTCCAAACACTGTCTCCCTACAGGTGCTTGATGGCTTTCACGAGTTAAGAGTTAGACTTTCCCAACTTGTGAATGAGGAAGGTTTTGTAATCCTGAAGTCCACAGAAGAAGGATTTTTATTATTAGCATAATAGTCAGATTCATTATATTTTCATGTATATAACATAACTGTGATCATATTCACCCCACACTACTGCTGTGGAATAAGCTGTGGAAGAATACTTTTGTACAGTGGTTTAGTAAAATGCTGATTGGCCAGTAGCCAGGCAGGAAGTATGGGAGGAATAATTCTGGGAAGAGGAAGGCTGAGTCAGGAGATACCAGGCTGCGGTCCAGGGAACAGCATGTAATGGCATACAGGTAAAGCCATGGAACACATGGCAACATATAGATTAACAGAAATGGGCTGGGTGTAAGAGTTAGTCAGTAGAGTAGTTAACCTGAGCTAATGGCCGAGCAGTTTTAATTTAAAAAAAAAAAAGGTGTGCACCACTGCTGCCCAGCTATGTTTTGAATTTTTAAATTTGCTTCTGTCTCTGCTGTCACTGAAAATCCTGTGACAGATGTGCATTTCTGTATTAAATTTGAGTAACTTCTGTATGAATGTCATAGTTAATGAGTCATCTGTGGCACAGGTCTACCAGTCTATGTAGGTTCTTGGAACATTCACAGTTGAGTGTCCAAGTTTCCTCATCCTTGTAAGTCTACTGGGTCTGGCCCTTGAATCCAAATGTGAGGTGGGTTGGGAAAGAGGGTGAATGTGACCAGGGTTGCCTGCTTTCTCAGCCATGGTTAGTTCTGAGCAGTTTCTGTGATTTCCAATGGGCAGTTGAGACCAGACCGTGGTTCATTTCACCCACTATGTAGCAAGGCTGCCTTGTTCTTTGGCAACTAGTTCCCTGGAGGCATAGACATTTCCTAGAAAGGTGCATTCCAGATTCCTGCTAGATGGGTCTCCACATCTGCACTGCCCCACTGGGTAACATCCTGCCAACTTTGCTGCAGGCTGATTTTTTTTTTTTTTTTTTTTTTAGTACCTTGAACACAGTTCTACCTACCTGGGAGAATTCAGGACGGGCTTTGGCTTGGGTTCTCCTTGGTAAGTCTCTTTGGGTCCCTGCTACATTTCCCTTCCTCTGACAACAGCAGATCTGAGGTAGAGTTTGCTAAGTACAGTTAACAAGTGAGATACAGAGTCCATTTCCTTTACTTGAAATTATCTCAGCTAGTTGAAGAAATTCCTTTGGATACCTCTTCTCCCTCTCACCTCTGGCAATGCCCCTGTCCCTACCACAAAGCTCCCCTGAAGAAGGGACAGCACACGCACCCTCACCTCCTCCTTCCACGGTGCCCCTTGCACTCAGTTCCTGTGCCCTCTAGCTCTCTCCCAGCACCCCGACACAACTTGAATGCCAAGAATAACACATATTTTAGAATGTGCTTGATTTAACTGTGATTCTCAATAATGAAACAGTATTTTGTTTTCATCTGCAAGCAGTCTCTGGAGTATTCTATGCAATTTCTGTTTCAAATTCAGGGGCAGAAGGTCCTTTGATGGTCTAGAACAGGATAAGTCACCGTTAATCCTATCATTTCTGTGAAGAAGCGTTATTAAAAAGAGCTTCATGAATGAGGAACAAGGAAAGAAAATTGAGAAATAGAATTCAGCATTCACTTTAGTTTCTAAATCAAAATCTCCATGAGTCAGCGCTTTAACCACTCCACTAGGTGAATCCCTTGGCTGCCAGGGTTTGGGAAGACTGTTGAGACCATTTTCCTTGCCGGCTAATGGTACTATGAGGTGCACACTTAGGAACATTTCTTGTTCCAAACCATTTGTGAGTTTGTGTCATTTGTGATGTGTGTCGTTTGGGTGGCTTTATTCTCAGACCAAGAGGAGCAGAAAGTAAAGATGTCTAGAGCAAGAGGTTGGAAACCAGAAGGCCAGTTGGGCCTCAGTGAGTTCAGACTTCGTTTGAAACATGGCTATTCCTGTAGACAGACTGGGGGGGGGTGCTCTTCAAGGCACCCGTTTTTCTCATTTTGTTTTAGTTTAAATGGCTACCTAGTCCTCAATCCTCCTAAAGGGGTGAAAATTGGCTCTTGGACAGGGGAATGAAAAGAATCTGAGACATTACAGTACTTTGCAGCTCTCTGAAGTGCAACTCTACCCAACAATATCTTAGTCATTTGCATTTAGTTTTTCTCATTAGGGACAAATTTAATTTAAATTTTAATTCATTAAATAATTTAAATAATTTAATTTAAATTCATTGATTAAAAGAATTTTTTTTTCTCCTTAGGGGGATGATAATGAAAGGAAAGGTTGAGAAACATCCAACAAAATCTGGCTGAGACATAGACAGTTTTCCTCAAATGTTTACAAAGCAAAACAACACAGAATGTAGAGAAGCAACACAATTCTTCTCAGAGTCTCTCTGAGGAGTGTTGAATTCTGAGGACAGAGTCCATTGTTAGAACAACATGAAGGAATCTACATTTCATCAACCCAGGAAAGAGAAGTTAGAATTGGCTCCTGTCCAATAATCAGGGGTGTCCCATAGGCATGTCACCCCCACAGATGACCCTTTCTTTGTTTTGTGATAAAACATAACAAAAGCAATTTATGACAATGAGTAAAACTTGAGCCAATCGCATCATTGTTTTATAGCTTTTTTGGGGGTTAGGAAAAGACTGTATTTATTTTATTATTAAATCTAAAGATTGATAAAGCTCTGGAAAATGGGACTTCTTCCTAGGCTACTGTCAGTTTTCCGACTTCCATCTCTTAGGAAATCTGAAAAACAACAGAAAGAAGCTATATCCAGTAGTTAGGAGGTTTCTTAAGGTGTCTGTTGAGTTAAGCGAATACAGCTTATCCAGTACCGCTCATAGACTCATCTGAATTAGAAAGCAGACCAGGTAAAGGCTGCCTCGTTAAAAGTCTCCAGCACTTGGAAGACTTTGGAGCTACCTACTTCATCCAATCTTAATCACATTATTCTTGCATCATTAGAACTGTTACCCTCTTATTCATTTCAATAGCAATGGAACTTCTTTGATGTTGCAAATGAGACTCTTCTTGGATCTTCACACAAGATGGGGTAATTTTAATCCGAAAGTATTTTGTGGCCTCTTGGCTAATTGGTTAAGAGGCTCTTTTCAGCCCCACTCACCTACTGTAAATAGTCTTGGGCTTTTAACAAGCTAAGTGATCTTGCAGGTTGCCTCGTTCAATCCTTTTGAAATGAGCTAAAAAACACTTGTCTAAAAGAAACCTGTGGTATGGGATATTTTTAATTTTGCAGGATACACTAATCATGAGTAGAACACCCAGTTCATTTTCTCATATTATTTATCCAAGATAAAAATACACAACTAAATTTACCTTAAAACTATTACATCATATAGCAAAATTCAGGTATTGTGTGGGTAACATAAATGTCACAGATATTTATTTACAAATAAATAAGAAGTATTGTTAGCTTAAGAGAAATAAAATGTGATTCAGAGGAAAATTAAGATGAAGTCAGATATCTGGTCATAATGCACTCTACCTTAAATATAGCACTGGGAATTAGAGATCATAATGACTTAATTCTTCCCAGGACCAAGATGGTTCATGTTCTGGACAGGAAAGAGTTAGAGGCTAGAGTGTGGTACATTATAATAGATATTAAATATATTGTAGCTTGTTTTGGATCAGGGATTGCAATTGATGATATATGCAAACATTTTATGTTACTTCAATGTGCTTCTTTCACTATCATAGAGATATGAACATGAGTGCCTTCAAAAATTATCTGATGGCAGTTGACTTTGTGATCAACAGCATTCCTGTAAATGTTCAAGGGCTTTCTTTTTACAAAATACTATGAGCATACTTGGTTGCCCAGTTGTAAAGGATCTACTCACTGTACTAACTTTAGGAAGGTGAGCATCAGCATTCGTGGCCTGTCTAAGCTTATTCTTACCAAAGCTTGTAACTGGGGAAAGTATCTGCACACAAGTAGAGAAGACATACCAACAATTTGAGAATCAAGGCATGGATATCATTCCTTGGATGCCTGCTGTTACCATTAAAATCTCTTACCAGACTCTTACACACTGGATTCTAATCAGGTTTTCCTTAATCTATCATGGCCTGCACTAACAAGTGGGTATAGATGCTGAGGACACCATAATGGCAGGAGCCGCAGAGTGAGCTAGGATTTCAGGCTTGTTGACAGTGAGAAATGTGCTTATGTACATAATTACTAATGGAGATGGTAGGGTACAAGTGCATTTGTTAGCAAAAATAGATGTCTGTGTTTGGATTTGTGTGAGAAGTATGTGATGGCATGAGATTTATGTTCCTTTTGACTGTGTGTTAGGTTTACCAGGAGTCTCACAGATTGAACATGGACGATTTCTGTGACTATCAGCCATGGCCTTTGGGGTGTCATCTGTAGACCAGAGCACATGAGCTGTTGTCCAGTGTGTGAAGTCATTCCCTTAAGGAGGCTGCCTATCAAGCTGCAATTTGGAGCTTCAGGATTTTCAATATAGATGGGTGATTCACAACTGTAAGGGTCTGACTGATGAAGAATAATAATTTTTTTTGAATTTATTTTATTTTATTCTACAATATAATTCAACTTTACATGTCAGTCACAGATCCCCCCGTTACCCCTCCTGCCACCCCGCCCCCCTCTCCCCGGCCCACCCCTCATTTCCATCTCCTCCAGGACAAAGACTCCCCCGAGGATTGAGATCAACCTGGTAGACTCATGCCAGGTAGGTCTAGTCCCCTCCTCCCAGGCTGAGCCAAGCATCTCTGCTAAGCCCCAGGTTTCAAACAGCCAATTCATGCACTGAGCACAGGACCCGGTCCAACTGCCTGGATGCCTCCCAAACAGATCAAGCCAATCAACTGTCTCACCCATTCAGAGGGCCTGATCTAGTTGGGGGCCCCTCAGCCATTGGTTCACAGTTCATGTGTTTCCATTCGTTTGGCAACTTGTCCCTGTATTCCATCCATCCCTGGTCCCAACAACTCTAGCCCACATAAACCCTCCTCCTTCTCGCTAAGTGGACTCCCGGAGCTCCACCCGGGGCCTGACCGTGGATATCTGCATCTAGTTCCCTCAGTCACTGGATGGGGTTTCTAGTATGACAATTAAGGTGTTTGGCCATCCTATCACCAGGGTAGGTCCGTTTGGGCTATTTCTCGACTATTGCCAGCAGTCTATTGTGGGGGCATCTTTGTGGATTTCTGTGGGCCTCTCCGGTACTTTGCTCCTTCCTATTCTCATGTGGTCTTCATTTATCATGAACATTCCTTGTGTTTCCTCTCTGTACTTGATCCAGTTGGGATCTCCCGCTCCCCCAAGTTCTCTTTCTCTCACCCCTCGCCCCTCATTACCCCCACTCACGTCCAGACTGTTCATGTAGATCTCATCCATTTCTCCATCATTGGGCGATCCCCGTGTCTTTCTTGGGGTTCTGTTTTCCAGGTAGCCTCCCTGGTGTTGTGAGTGGCCGTCCAGTCATCCTTGTTCCACAACTAGTATTCTCCTATGAGTGGGTACATACCTCAACATAATAAAGGCAATTTACAGCAAGCCAACAGCCAACATCAAATTAAATGGAGAGAAACTCAAAGCAATTCCACTAAAATCAGGAAGGAGGCAAGGCTGTCTGCTCTCCCCATACTTATTCAATATAGTACTTGAAGTTCTAGCCAGAGCAATAAGACAGCATAAGGAGATTAAGGGGATACAAATGGGAAAGGAAGAAGTCAAGCTTTCCCTATTTGCAGATGACATGATAGTATACTTGAGTGACCCCAAAGACTCAACCAAGGAACTGATACAGCTTATAAACACCTTCAGCAACATAGCAGGATACAAGATCAACTCAAAAAAATCAGTAGCCCTCCTATATACAACTGACAAACAGGCTGAGAAGAATAATAATTTTTGTTGAAATTTTCTGCAATTAGTGAGAACATCAACTGGGAACAATGACAGCAAGAAGGTATGCCTAGAAAAATAATTCCTGTGATGGTTAACTGAGTGAGAAACTGAAAGAGCTGGTTTCATCACAGAGCAGGAAGAGATGCAGGGTAAGTTAGTCAGTACAGAAATGGACTGATACACTCCCTACCCCTTGGCAGCATCAGCAGCAGTCCTGGTAATAGAGCAGGGCCACCATGGAACTGCCTACCATGTGCCTCTCCCTTTTGAAGAGGGAAACACTGAGATTGAAACAAGGTCATATTTTACAGAGGCTCCTCAAGTAAATTCTGATGACTGTCTAGTCTAAGGAGATGGCAAAGCTGGAAGACTAGGACATCGCAGGGTCGGGAGTGCCATGTCCAATAGTGAAGAAAGAGAATCAGACACTCAACCTACCCCAGAGGTCACTGGTCCAGTGCAGGACAGACCACTATCTACAACTGTTGAGGAAGAAAATGGCAGGTGTGACATAATGGGGTTCCTGCTTTCACATCTTAAGAATTCAAAAGATCTCTTAAATGTGGATACACCATTACCGGGAGCAGTATTGCTTAACAAAGATCAGCTCCTTGGCCTACTAAATAATCAGAGTGAAATTCTAACTTCTCCAGGAGACTTCAACTGTTTGGCCCTCCAGGGAGAACTTGCTACCAGAAACTGATAACTTGGCAGTAGGCCAAAAACCCTGCATGGGGAAACTGTGAGCATAATGGCCTTAAGTGTATGAGATTATGCACCTGGCATTCTCCAACTCTGACCATAGATACTCGTGAGAGAATGAGTCAATGAAGGTCCAGTTGGCAAGCTAGACAAAGCTTTGTCTTACCACACTGGATAATCACCACCACCAACTTTTGTACATTAATTCAACAGCTGCTTATGTTTCCCTACAAGTTGCAATATAATTTTATGTGTGATTAGTAGAAGCAGGTGAAGAACATTAAGAAGTTCCCAGTGCTGAGTTAAATTTCTAAAGAAAGTCCATTTATCAGATGCACAATATTTCTATCTTCCTTTTCTAACCTTGCCTCCCTGGGGATGAAAGTGTCTGGATGCACATCACCCAGGACATCCTTAAAGGCAAACTTGAATTCTCACATTTATCTTTAGCTCAGCACCATAGGAGACAACACTGCAATCAGAAAACCCTGAGAAAGTGTACCTGGAAACACACTCCTCAGAGTCTCCTATCATCACCAAGTAAGACATACAATGGACAGTTAACAGACAGACTCACTCTGACGTGTTCTACTGAGGAATCTCCTAAGTCATCTACGAAGTGGTCAAACAATGATTCTCCTCAATCCTCGGAAGGCTTGACTCACTTACAGTTCTTCTCTTGGTCTCCATGCTCTAATATTTCCTAGCTCCCTCTTACTTCCCTGGATGCTCTTTCCCTTATCAACTTTCAGACTTATTTTCTTTTTTTTCTATTTTTTGTTTGTTTGTTTATTTGTAAATAATATACCACAAAGTCATCAAAATATTCAGTAGAAGGTTCATTCTTGTGAACTTATGAGTTACTGTAATGTCCTTTTTTTCCCGTGATAAAGTCAACATCACTGACCCTTTATTTTTTTTATTCTTTTTTTGAATTTATTTTATTTTATTTTACAATATAATTCAACTTTACATATCAGCCATAGATTCCCCCATTCTCCCCCTCCCTCCCCTCCCCCCTCCCTCCCCCCCGGCCCACTCCCCATTTCCATCTCCTCCAGAGCAAAAACTCCCCCCGAGGATTGAGATCAACCTGGTGGACTCAGTCCAGGCAGGTCTAGTCCCCTCCTCCCAGGCTGAGCCAAGGGTCTCTGCTAAGCCCCAGGTTTCAAACAGTCAATTCATGCACTGAGCACAGGACCCAGTCCAACTGCCTGGATGCCTCCCAAACAGATCAAGCCAATCAACTGTCTCACCCATTCAGTGGGCCTGATCCAGTTGGGGGCCCCTCAGCCATTGGTTCACAGTTCATATGTTTCCATTCGTTTGGCCACTTGTCTCTGTATTCCATCCATCCCTGGTCCCAACAACTCTTGCTCACATAAACCCTCCTCCTTCTCGCCAATTGGACTCCCGGAGCTCCACCCGGGGCCTGACCGTGGATATGTGCATCCAGTTCCCTCAGTCACTGGATGGGTTTTCTAGCACTACAATTAGGGTGTTTGGCCATCCTATCACCAGGGTAGGTCCGTTTGGGCTATTTCTCAACTATTGCCAGCAGTCTATTGTGGGGGCATCTTTGTAGATTTCTGTGGGCCTCTCTAGGACTTTGCTTCTTCCGATTCTCATGTGGTCTTCATTTATCATGAACATTCCTTGTGTTCCCTCTCTGTTCTTGATCCAGTTGGGATCTCTCACTCCCCCAAGTTCTCTTTCCCTTGCCCCTCGCCCCTCATTACCCCCACTCACGTCCAGACTGTTCATGTAGATCTCATCCATTTCTCTGTCATTGGGGGATCCCCGTGTCTCTCTTGGGGTTCTGTTTTCCAGGTAGCCTCCCTGGTGTTATGAGTAGCAGTCCAGTCATCCTTGTTCCACAACTAGTATTCTCCTATGAGTGGGTACATACCATGTTTGTCTTTCTGAGTCTGGGTTACCTCACTCAGGATGATTTTTTCTAGATCCCTCCATTTGCCGACAAACCTCATGATGTCATTGTTTTTCTCTGCTGAGTAGTATTCCATTGTGTATATGTACCACAGTTTATTTATCCATTCTTCAGTTGAAGGGCATCTAGGTTGTTTCCAGGTTCTGGCTATTACAAATAATGCTGATATGAACATAGCTGAGCAAGTGCCCTTGTGGTATGATTGAGCATTCCTTGGGTATATGCCCAAGAGTGGTATAGCTGGATCTTGGGGGAGATTGATTCCCAATTTTCTAAGAAAGCGCCATATTGATTTCCAAAGTGGCTGTACAAGCTTGCATTCCCACCAGCAGTGGAGGAGAGTTCCCCTAGCTCCACATCCTCTCCAGCACAAGGTGTCCTCAGTGTTTTTGATCTTAGCCATTCTGACTGGCGTAAGGTGGTATCTCAGAGTTGTTTTGATTTGCATTTCCCTAATGATTAGGGATGTTGAGCAATTCCTTAAATGTCCTTCAGCCATTTGTGTTTCCTCTGCTGAGAATTCTCTGTTTAGTTCTATAGCCCATTTCTTAATTGGACTGTTGGGCATTTTGATGTCTAATTTCTTGAGTTCCTTATATATTCTGGATATCAGTCCTCTGTCAGATGTGGGGTTGGTGAAGATCTTTTCCCATTCTGTGGGCTGTTGCTTTGCCTTGTTGACCATATCCTTTGCTCTACAAAAGCTTTTCTGTAGCTAGAGTTTTCCTGCCGGGCCCAAGGTCAGGACAAATCTCTGTCAGCCGCCAGTCCCACAGCCGCTCAGACCCAACCAAGTAAACACAGAGACTTATATTGTTTAAACTGTTTGGCTAATGGCTCAGGCTTCTAGCTATCTAGTTCTTACATCTTAAATTAATCCATTTCTATAAATCTATACCTTGCCACATTGCTTGTGGCTTACCGGCATCTTCACATGCTGTTTGTCATGGCGGCGACTGGCAGTGTCTCTGCTCAGCCTTCCATTTCCCAGAATTCTCTCCTCCTTGTCCCGCCTATACTTCTTCCTGCCTGACCACTGGCCAATCAGTGCTTTGTTAACATGTTTGACATACAGAACATCCCACAGCACTTTTCAGTTTCAAGAGGTCCCATTGATTGATTGTTTCTCTCAGTGTCTGAGCTACTGGTGTTATACCTAGGAAGCGATCTCCTATGCCAATGCGTTCAAGACTACATCCTACTTTCTCTTCTAGCAGGTTCAGAGTAGCTGGATTTATGTTGAGGTCTTTGATCCACTTGGACTTAAGTTTTGTGCACGGTGATAGATATGGATCTATTTGCAGCCTTCTGCACATTGATATCCAGTTATGCCAGCACCA
>CABHPH010092543.1:0-20058 GCA_902168325.1 Peromyscus nudipes
AAAAAAAGAAGGGGGAAGTGCTGTGGGATGTTCTGTATGTTAAATGTGTTGCTCTGATTGGTTAATAAATAAAATACTGATTAGCCAGTAGCCAAGCAGGAAGTATAGCTTGGACAAGGAGAGAAGATAATTCTGGGAAGTGAAGGCTGAGGCAGAGAGACACGGCCAGATGCCACCATGGCAAGCGAGATGTAAAGTACTGGTAAGCCACGAGCCATGTGGCAAAGAATAGATTAATAGAAATGAGTTAATTTAAGATATAAGAACAGTTAACAAGAAGCTTGCCATGGCCATACAGTTTGTAAGCAAAAACAAACAAACAAACAAACAAACAAATCAGCTCCATGGATCATAATACAAACTAAAACATGTTCACTTCATAGTAGGTTACTTGACATAAATTCAAACATACAAATTAGTAAATGTGTATATGAGGAGCAAAGAAAGTTCAGAGTTTGTGAAGGACTCAATGAGTGTCTTTTGTGTACAGGAAAACTTCCATGTCAGAGACCACACACTCAGACCCATGGGAAACTTGCAAAACCAACCATTTCAGGCACAGCAGAATGAGAATGCCTCATGTGCTGTATGTGGATGTTGATAGTGTTCAGAAAATATTCACCCCAGCCTTCTCCAATATTTTAAGTCTTAGTAGTGCTCTGCTACAGAGACTGCCACTCCTGACATTATGCAAACCTGCCTTCTTACACAACTGGATAGAATACTCCTTTACCTGTAAGTATTATTCATGAAACATTGTTGATCTCTTTGGTTTTTTTGTTTGTTTTTTGTGTTTGTGTTTTTTGGGTTTTTTTGTTGTTGTTGTTGTTTTCGAGGCAGGGTTTCCCTGTGTAGCTTTGCACCTTTCCTGGATCTCACTCTGTAGACCAGGCTGGCCTCAAGCTCACAAAGATCCGCCTGCCTCTGCCTCCCAAGTGCTGCAATTAAAGGCATGTGCCACCACAGTCTGGCTTTTTCATCTCTTTGTAAAGAATAGGCAGAGATTCCTGACGATGTTGTTTCTCCATCAGAGGGCAGGGTGCACTTAATCCCAGCTATTTTGTGTGTTCCTTTTTTTCTTTACAATAAGTTTTTTTCCTATGACATCATCAGCCAACTTTAATCCCAGCACTGGAGAGGCAGAGACAGGTCAACCTCTGTGAGTTTGAGGCCCTCTTGGTCTATACAATTCCAGGACAGCCAAAACTATTACACAGAAAAACCCTATCTTCAAAAACTAAAAGAAAAAAATATTCATTATACTATGTAAGTGATTATAATAAACTGGGTCATATAAGACAATGATAAAAATCACTGAAGACATTAGCATGGATTGCCCTCATGGTTCCTGGCTTCAAACACCTAGGTTTTTCTAACCGTTGAAATACTTTCACCAGCATCTACTCCACAGATTTTGTCTGTAATTCTCAATGGAATCATCAATGTTGTTTTAATCAGCCATTAAAGGGAAAGAGAATGTGAGAGTTCTTAAGGGTCCTTAAGGCTTCTGAATAACACCTGTGCTCACCCTCCATTTGAAATGTCTAGCTGACTCTGCTGGGTGTAGCAGGTTAATTCAATCACATTCCCATCTCTATACTAAAGTCCTTCATGATGCTAATGTGAATGCATGAAAGAACCTTTGGTTTGGTCTGTTTCTGAGAGCCAGTAGTGCTCTTTATCTTAGCTTTTCTATAGAGTAGGGAATGAGGTTTTTAAACCCTGCCTTCCAATCTCTGTGTGTGGTAGCAAGCATAGAGTGTTGTTAGTGTTTTGAAATCTGAAATATTTATCAGGAAGGAGAAATTTTAAAATAAAGTTTCCCAAGAGGATCCACAAGGAAGGGAAAAGAGAAGTGACATATTCTTAGGTAAATATATAAATGGAGATGAGATATGTTGACTGTTGTTACAGAAATGCTTCATTTGCAGTAGCCCCTAATGTTTAATTTACCCCTTAGTTTTGACAAGGCTTTCTTTTTCTCAAGTGTTTGTGGAAGTAAACTCTTTTGAATATATGTCACCTATGTGTGTTTACCAATTTTTTACAGTTCTCTCACCATTTTAGTATTTTCTAGAAAAATTCTCTCAATTAATGCATAATGTAGATTTTTTTGATATTACACACAAACATGAATACTCACTTCTTACTGAGAATGTAATGGAGACCTCTCTCAGTTAGGAAGGACCCATGTTCCATGATCTTTCTGCCTAGGGATCCATTGTCCACTATATAAAAGTCAAAGAAAGAGGCATGAAGAAACAGGATGGAATGTCTGCTCTGCCAAAAATAATGTTTAAAGTAGAATTGCTATGAAAGACATACTGTGTCATATACTGATGAATTATTTAAATGTGATAAAACTTCCAAATAGAATTCATCAGGCATAATGCAGTGTGAAATTATCCTAACAGGAGTGTTTTCTTCTTTTTATTATTCTGGTTTTTTTTTTTACTAGATTTAAAGAGTCTATTCAATTGTTTAACTTTGTTCACTAACCTCCTAGTGAACCTGCAATGCCCTTCAGTTGTGCTGACACCTGCTAACCATCTCTCCCATGGGGGCTGATGCTGATTTTCTTGCCCTGGCTGAGCAGTGTCACATTTACTTTCATCCCTTAGGGTTCTGTTTTCTCTTTAGCAGTAGTAACAGCTTTGAGGAAATTTACAGAGGAATATGCAAATTTAATCAGGATTATTGTGGAAACTGGAGTTTCTCTTCAGGTATCATCATTACTCCCTTGTGACACAGGAGGAATGTTTCAACATTCTGTATATGCACTTCAGCTGTTAAAGGGAGAGATGCTGATGCAGGCCTAAGTTCTATGTCTTTATATTGGTGTTGCTTACTCATGCCTGAAATGAGTCTTTGATAGATGAAAGCCCATCCAAGGTGAGCAACATCTTTTATGAAGGCACAACTTCTAATTCTTTGCTAAAGAGATCCACCTACTAAGAGAAAAGCATTCAAATAAGTGAGCCTATGGGGGCCATTCAGTGGGAACCCTGAAAACTCAAAAAGAAGTGGCCCTTCCATTTGATAGATGGTGGAAATCTATCCACAAAGAAAGAGGCAGTACCACTCATGTAGGTCATGTCAACTCAAACTGTGTTTTATATAAGTGCATACATGTACTCAAGAATATTTCTTTCAATTTGGCTTTATATTTGTGCCTAGAGTCATTATACTTCTGCATAGTTCCTAATCTCTCCCTCTCTCCCATCTCCCATAAGACACTTGAAATTTACAAACCATAAAATATATGAGGCTATCACTAAGTATTTGTTGATGGGAGTGTTGGTTTCAATATTTTTATTTTTACGTGAAGTACCATGCTACAAACTGTTTCTGGGCAAGAAGCAGTTGAATATAGCAGTTCACATCTCAAAATCCAGATTTTTTTCATGATAAAACCACTTTGCAGTCTCTAAAGTGTTCAGTAATATTAGATGTTCATTCAATTCTAGATATGACTGTGGAACATAACTTATTCATTTTAGCTCATATGTGCTGGTTCACTGATATATTTATAGAAAGATCTAGTTTTAGAAATAACCAGCTTACATGCCACACTTCAACTTCTGCATCTGCTCTGATGGTCTTGTATGCCTGTCCTGTGTGTGTTCTGTATTAGACCTTACCTCAGGATATCAGCAATCCCAAATATTTTTTTACTATTTTAATTAATTAATTTCCACAGCCTGACTAGAGTTTCTCCTCCCTTGCTCCTCACCTTCCAGTCCCTTCTTTCAATAATCCCTCTGTCTATCACCATTCATTCCTTCTTTGTATTTAGAAAAAAGAGAGGCATCCCATATGTTTTAACCAATCGTGGCATATCAAGATGCTGGAACACTAGGCACCTCCTCTCCTATTAAGGGTGGACAAGGAAACTCAGTATTAGAAAAGGATCTGAAAAGCAGGAAACAGATTCAGAGACAGCCCCTACTTCCACTGTTAGGAGTCCCACAAGAAGAATAAGCTACAAAAGTGTTACATATGTGTAGAGGGCTTAGGTCAGTCTTATGTAAGTTATCTGTTTCTTGCTTCAGTCTCTGTGAGCTCCTATGAGTCCAATTTAGTTGATTTTGAATATCAACTATATCTTTCCTACAGTTCAACCTTGAAATGGAGAGGAAGAGAGGGATTCCTTTCTTGTCATGATATCTCTAGAGAAATGTTCTTATAGATATTCTGGAATGCCTTAGATATCAAGTTCCTTTTCTTGCTGTGAAATCTACTATTCTCCAATATTACTTTTAGACGATAGATAAAGGCCTCATCATACTTCCATATATGACATATATGATCTGTTTTCCTCTACCAGAGTAATAGGAAGAAAATTTTCTTTGCTTAGCTTCATGCTGGTCTTGGCCTGAGAATCAAAAAGCCAAAATCACACAGCACATCATACTCTGGATTTTACCTTTAATACTGATTCCATACCTCTCTACCCATCATATCACCAGCACTTATTTCATAACACCCTCGCTCTCACAATGAATCTATTCAAATAATATGTATCAGCTACTGAAATGAGAATGTATTATATTTAACCAATTTTTCTCTGTGCTATCAAAGCATTACATAAATGGACATAAGTTAGATCAATATTTCTTTTTGAACCTGTTGACTTTTAAGGATGTGACCATAGACTTCACCCAGGAGGAATTGGGTTGCCTGGACTCTGCTGAGAGGCCTTTGCCAGGCAATGACAAGTTGAAGAACTACACAACCTGGTCTCTATAGGTGAGATTATATATTTTTTACATGATTTGTAGTTTATCCCTGAGATTTCTATCAAGATTTATTAGGAGAAATAAATATTTTGTGTTAATGAATCTTACATGACTTTTTTCAGTGTAGTATATTTTGTATATAACACATATTTATATCACTCATTCTTGTTTTTATATCCATCCTCCTGCACGATGATATAATTCCTAGAATCTTGTATTATACATTGCTGCAGGCAGTCTGTAGCATATAAAGCATGGATACCCATCTTAACATCATGTTCAATGCTTGTATTTTTGCTTTGTTGTAATTCAAATGGCACTAAATGTAGAGAGAGAGAAACCTGAAAAAAAATATTAATATTTTAAAGCACTTAACAAGGCATTTACAATGAGGAAATCAAATATGGACCTTCTATTATTTTCCTCTTATTCTGAATTTAACCCTGTTTTAGGACTCCAACTGTATTGGATCATATGAATACTGTGTCATATGTCTCTTCTATGCACAGGATATTCTGTATCAACACAACAGCTGTTCACCAACCTTTACCACGGCAAAAAATCCTGGAATGAGGGAACAGAGAAGACAGGATTCAAAGAACCTGGTAAGTTGAAATGAAGCATTGACTTGGGCCAGGGGTCCATGGCAAGGCAAATTCAGTCCTACAGTGGCCTGAGGCAAGCTAGTTAGTAAAAAGAATTCCTTAGACTCTTTGGTGAAATAATGTTCTCAACATGTTTCCCATGATGTATGTTAGATGACTTTAGCCTATTCACATGCAAATATTGTTGATTTGAAATATAGAAATTCAATATAAATTTGGAAATGAATAAGAGGGCCCCTTTGCATATTTGTATTTGTCAACACTGGAGACATTATTAAATTTTTATGGTTGCTATGTTAAAACAAATATTGAAATGAAGAAATATAGACCAAGGAAGATTTTTCCTATTTAGAACATTCCTCAGTTCTTCATGATTTCATGAATTTCCACAATATATCCAAGGTCACCCTATCAAATTCTACAAGCAACCATCAGTAATTACATGGTTTTAAATTGATCAGCGTCCAAAACAATATTAGTGTTGTGCTCTAATCCATAAGAATTAGGGAATGTTAATTTTAATTGCTTTGAGTCAAGATTGGGTACACAGAGTTATTTCATGTATTCCTAAATGACTGAGATTTGTCTTGTGTTTAATTATGGTGTCTATTTTAGGGGTCTACTATGGGGCAAATAGAATTCATATTCTTTGATATTTGTAAGGGATATTCTAGATAATCCTTTTAGCTACTTGATGAGTTATTTCACTTAATTCTTATATTTATCTACTTTGTTTTTTTGTCCTGATCACCTGTGTATATAATAGAGTGCTGTGCTGAAATCATGGATTATTGTAGTTTTTGTTAATCTCAGTGTATATTTCAAGTATTAGGTATTTTATGAAATAGGTTATACCTTAATTTAATGTTCATACATTTGTGGTAGTAATGTCATCTTGATTGAATACTGGATTAATGGAGATGCTAATTCCTCTTTTATAT
This sequence comes from Peromyscus nudipes, assembly GCA_902168325.1. NCBI lineage: Eukaryota > Metazoa > Chordata > Mammalia > Rodentia > Cricetidae > Peromyscus > Peromyscus nudipes. Next base: position 6,286 of record CABHPH010092543.1, read on the forward strand.
TTTTGTTATGTATTTTTCCCTAAAGTGCATTTTCTCAGATAGTAGGGTAACAACACCTACTTGTTCCCCATTTATTAGAATAAAAGTTTCATCCTTTCATTTTATGGCAGTCTCTATCTTTAAAGCTGAGTTTTTTGAAAGCAATAGAAAGAATTGTTTCATTTTCCAATCCAACCATCTAGCATGTGTCATTTAATTGAAGAATTGATGCTATCATTATTTCAAATTATTCTAGAAATGTATGTGTAGTATAAACTTTATAATGTATTTTATTCTTGATTTTGTTGCATTTGTTTTATTTTGTTCTTATTTGCACTCTGTGTTTTAGTAGTTACAGCTGATTTTTATTTCCTTTCTCTACTCTCTGAGTAAAGATTATTCCTCTGTTTAGTCTCATTTTTAAAACAGTTTTAAATTCTATTTTGATCATGTACTTCTTCTTTCTCAATTCCTTCTACATCCTCTCCCTCTCCTTACCAATTGGGGTTTACGTGCTTTCTAAAAAAGCAAGAAAGAAAAGAAAAGAAAAGAAACCTAATACAACAACAATGGCCTCCAAATGAAGGAAACAAAATCAATCCTATAAAAACAGACACAGAAACAAACAAACCCTGCCAACTTATAACCAAATTAAATAACACACAAGAAAAAAATGGGATGTCCATTTTATTTTTGGTCTAATACTCAGGAATATGAGAGCAGTTCTGGAATGTTTAATATACTAAGTGGCGTTCTATTGGAGAAAATTTATGTTATGTGACAGCTGGTTAACTGAGAGTTCATTTGTTCACATTTAAAATAATGGTTTGGTTTTAATTCAATCTTTGATCATTTTTAAATATAAGAAAATAAGGTGTTGGGGATTTAGCTCAGTTGTAGAGCACTTGCCTAGCAAGCGCAAGGCCCTGGGTTTGGTCCTCAGCTCTGAAAAAAAATAAAGAAAAAAGAAAAGAAATTGTAATAAGATAAAAATCTGTCACATTGGAGTTTAACAAGACAGTAAGCAACAGAAAAAGAGTCAAAGGATAGGCAAAATAATCAGAGATAAACTCATTGCCATGCTCAGGAATTTGATAAAACCATTGAACTTGAAGCCCCAATTTATACACAGCAACCTTGGTACAAATGTGTGCAGTCCTTGTGCTTGTTGCTTTATTCCCTCTGAGTTCATATGAAATTCACTCATGTTAATTTAGAGGGCCTTGTTTTCTTGGTATCTTCCATCCCTGTGGCTCTTACACTATTTCCACCTCCTCTTCTTCAGGATTGCCTGAACTACGGAGGCACAGTATTTGATAAAAATATTTCATTTAGAGCTGAGTGTTCAATATCTCTGATTCACTATAGACATGTCTGGCAGTACATCTATACTTTTTGTATATTCTGTAGGAGACTATTTTCGCGATGATATATGAACAACACACTGATCTATGAGTATTGCAGAATATCATGAGGAGTCATTTTATCATTACTTTTTTTTCTTTTTCTAAACAAGTAGTATGTTGTTTTACCCTAATTCTTTGGGCCTTCTACTATCAGGTTTATGGTCACCTAAAAATTGTCAGGAATGGAATCAATCTGGAGAAATGGCCTTGAGTCAAATCAATTATTTGTTGCTTGCTCCATCAAGCTTTGTTTCACCTTTGTCTCACCTTTTTTTGCAGGCAGAAAACCATTGAAGATAAAGGTTTTTTGGCTGGTTTGGCATATGTGTTTCTGCTTAAAATGCAGAGATGGTTATTGCATAAAAGAAAATACAGGTTTCAAGCTCTTTGAATTCACTATGCCTATGTTTCAATTTTCAATAATTTGTATAATCTTTGTCTTCAGCAATTAATCCTTGCATTCAGCTCATGGAGAGGAAGGTGTAGACCTGGCAACAGCCTGGCTTGTTTGGGTATCCCCTTTGGTCACCTTGGCTAACCCCTCAATTGTATGTAACCAAATTTACATACTGAAAAAATGTGTTAGATTATAAGAGAGAGACTGTTGGGACTCTGACTCCCCCATTATTTGGCAATACTTTTCAGATATCCTTTTACATTTTTCTGGAAGTTCCTGCTCAATTTGGTTTCAATATGCTTATTAATTTTATCAGTCTCTCCCTGTATTCCTACCCAGAAACCCAATCTCTACTCACTTTGCATACTTGTTCCTCCCATTCCAGTCTCCTATCTATCCATAATTGTTTATTCTATTTCCCTTCCTATGAACATATATCTGTTTCATTCCCTCTGTGATTCTACAAATTGTAGCTTTCTTATCATTGTCTTCATGGCACTTATCTACATATAAGTGGACCATGAGTGACGAGAGTCAACAGCAGAATGTCTGATAAAGTTCTGAGAATGAGATTGGGAGATAGGACATGGGGGCATGGAGGGAGAAGTAATGATGCACAATTAGTGTCCTCCCTTCTCTGGTCAGGATGGCCTCTGTGTTTGAAGAGAATGAACCCCGGAGTTTCAAGTAGGAACAAAGCAATGAGTTAGAAGATGAAAATTTGGATGGGGAAATCTATGTGATCCATTTTAGATAGGTGTGGGATAAAGAAATGGCTTCAGAAATGGTTGTGTTTTCTTCTAGATCTGGGGATGAGTCTTGGGGGCATAGATTTAGAAGAGCAGAGAAAAAGGTGAAGATCATCAATTTGCCTCTCTGCTTCTCTTCCCAGGTTGGTTCTTGGGTCTTTGTTTCTTCTGGATTTGGAGTGTGGTACAATGCAATCAGGAGTAGAAGGAAGGTTGAGGGGTCAGCGGTGCAATCCCCCAGAGATAAGGAAGGTTGGGGCTGCTACAGTTCTGCTCCAGAGCTGTGGATGAAACTATTGTATTAGACTTAAAGAGCCATTGTGAGCAGTGAAGTTCTGGAGTTAACCTAACTGCTTTCCTGGCAGGAGTGGCCTATGAGCTTCCAGGGAGTTCTTGCCAGAGTTGAGTGCTGAGATCATGAAAGGTTGTAAGAATGATGTTAAAATTGGAAGATGTATTTTAACCAATGGAGATGAAGTCACAGGCATCAGGGAACCTGCAGCAGTCCATTTTATCAGAGCTGAAGATGGGACTGTGGAATTGGATTAAGAGAAGAAAGAGTTGAGGTGAAGGCCTGCATTTAGTATATCTGCTGTACTGGTTGGAGTTGCCTGTGTCCATTCATCAGTCTTAAATACTATTTCTTGTCTCTTGTTTTCTATTGGCCTGCATGTTATAAATCACTTCTTACCTTCTAATTCCTAAGAATTTCTTCTCCTTCAATTATAGCAGATAGTTTTGCTTAGCACAGTAGTCACTATAGGCCCTTATTCTCTTTAGGATTGCACTGTTCCTGGCTCTTTTTGGTTAGTACCTTCTCCTGTGAAATCAGCTGTTATTCTAATGGGTTTTCCTTTACATGAGACATTTAGTTTCTTTCTTCATATTTTAATGCTCTTGTTTTGTTCTGTCTATTCACTAGGGCTTGCTGTATGGTATTTCTTTTTATATTTTTGCGTATTTGTTGTGAATGTTTCCAGTATCTATGATGTTATGACTTTCTTGATTTGGGCAATTTTTTCTTTCATTATCTGGAGGAAGATTTCATCTATGAAACTGAGGTAAGATTCTTATCTTACATATATACCTTATTTAAGGTCTTCTACATTCCTCTGGTGTACAGCATTACCTGTGTATTGCTTTCCTGTGATAAATTCAAATATATATACATATTTCTAACCTGCATTTGAATTCCTCTACTTATTTAATTAAGTTTTGATATTCTATTTGCTACTTTTCTGTCCTACTTATGAAGCTTTACCTTGACTTTTCTAATTAGTTTCCTGCTCCAACTTCATTTCAGACTGAGTTCTCATCAATAATTCTATAATTTTTTTAATTTATTTTTTAAGACTGGACTGTCAATTAATTTGCCCTTATATCTCTGTGGTCTCAGGTGTTTAAGGTTTTCCTCATTAATTTTATAGGACTTTTTCTTTGTGTCTAATTTAAGCACTTTGACTACTTGCAAAATGTTTCTGATAGTTCTTACATTTTCCGTATCATAATTATTACTGATTGAAAAATTACTCTGAGACTAGTAGACTTGGTGAGGATTAAATGCTGTCTTTACCTTTTATATTCTATGTTTGATTTTCTACTGCTGAGATTAAACACATTTACCATAGATATTTGTAAAAGTAAAGGTTTCATTGGGCTTAAGGTACTATGAGAATAAGACTCCATTGTGCCATGGAATAAAGTCATGATGCAGCAAACATGGCAGAAATAACAGATAACATTCAAATGTCAAATTTCAAGCAAGCGCCAGAAAGGAAACTACAGATAGTGTGCAGTTCTTCCACTTCAAGATCCTAACTGAGTTCCACATTTTATGCATTAAGCACACACTATGAGTGAAATAATGTGGCTACATAAAAAGAAAGTTGTCAAGTATATGACCTTTAAGGAACATTGTTATTCAAACTAGCATTTATAGTGTTCGTGTTCTTGTGATCAAAATTGGTCCTGTGAACTATTTTGTAATTTCTGTGTATCCTGTGCACAAAGAAGACTTAACAGACCACAATAAAAACAGGGAAGCTTATGTGTGCAGGCTAGATATAGGATGTGTGGTGGGGTGTCAAGTAGGCATACAGGCTGGGCAGATTTACAGGATGTGCATCCCATTTGAAGGGTGAATGTAGGACAGAGATTATCAGTCTTGATATGGGTACATATGGTAGAATACAGGCTAGAACCATGGATTGGTGAGGGAATGTGGATGAGGGGATATTGTGGATTGATAAGTCTGAGAAGAAATATAAAATGTATGCTACCAGACTGGGATCAGTAGTTCTGATCATTTGTATGAATTAGAACTGGGAAGTATTCTGTGCTCCCTTCGTAGGGATAGAAGAATGCCAGGGCTCTTCATTGTGTTTGTAAGTATGATCAGGACAGGTTGTAGTTTCTCTCTTGATCATATGTGCAAGTAATAACCCAGAGTCAGGTGATTATAAGTTACTTTTACATTTGGTGTGGGTCAGAGTATATGCTGGAAGGACCTTCTGGCTCACTCTTTGTGGGATAATAATAATGCAGAGTGGATGGCAAACATAATTTAGTAGGATATAATGTGTGCCTTGAGAAAGGATGGGGGGTATGCAGTCTTTGTTGGAGGGAATTAGTTGGGGTGCAATCCAGGTTACCCTGTTAAGGGAAAAGGAAAAAAGAGGCTGTTCACAGGAGGAGAAGGGTCAATAAGAAAAACGGATTTCTTAGATTATGATTGTATAAGAAGAAAAAACCATAGCAGGGAATCCAATAGACATGATCCTACTGCACATGGTCAGCAGGAGAGCACTTCAATGTTTTGCCAAAATTGTTGTCCAAGTTTGCATGATACGTGACCTTATGAAGGCCAATGAATTATACTAATTTTTCATAAAAATAATTAATTTATTGTAGCCTCAAATCTTAATGTTCATCAAAGAATACACAGTGGAGAAAAACCTTACAAATGTAAAGAATGTGGAAAGCCCTTTACCAGAGGCTCAACACTAAAAGCTCATCAAAGAATATGCAATGCAGAAAAACCGTACAAATGTTCAGATTGTGGAAAGCCATTTACTCATAGCTCAATGCTTAAAGGTAAAAAAATACAAACTGGAGATAAACCCTACAGTTGCAATGTATGTGGAAAGTCCTTTACTAAAGGCTCAATACTGAAAATTCATCTAATACACACTGGAGAAAAACTTGTCAAGTGTTCAGATTGTGGAAAGTCTTTTACTGATAGCTCAACACTTAGAAGTTCATAAAATAATACATACTGGAGAGAAACCTTACAGATGTAAAGAATGTGGCAAATCATTGAACAAGGCATCACATTTTTAAGCTCATCAGAGGATCCACACTGGAGATAAACCTTACAAATGTGATTTATGTGGTACATCACTTACTGCTGGCTCCACACTTAAAGTTTTTCAAAGAATAAAACTAGAGAGAAACCTTACAAATGTAAAGAATGTGGAAAGTCCTTTAGGCAGAACTCATATCTACAAAGACATCACAGAGTCCACATAAAAGAGAAACTTTACAGATGAAAAGAATGTGGCAAATCCTTTACCAGGGTCTCAACACTTCACATTCATCAAAGAATCCATAATGGAGAAGAAAGTTAAAAATATGCAGATGGTTGCTGGTCCTTTGCCTATGACTCATGTGTTCAAGGCCAATAAAGACCCATAGAATGCAGAATCCTTAAAATTGTAATGAATGTGTTATGAGTTATATCCTTTTCCAATGTATCATCTCTGTAAAAACTCACTAAAACTATATATATTAGAGAAAGGTTACAAATACAAGGCCTGTGGGAAAACCTTATCTGGGTTCTTAAATCTTGAATAACATGTAGCAGGAATCTTTAAAAGTTCTTATTAAGAAGATAAAACCTGAGCCAGGTATTGTGATGAATGCTGGAAGATCAGAGAAGCAGAACAAGCCACAGCTATCTCACCTGGCCAACTACTCAGCTGATCCTGTTTCCTTAGACTGGAAGCCTCTGAGTCCTCATCCAGAATGAATCTCAGCTGAACTGCTTCTCAAAAGCCTGAAAGCTTAACCAGCTAAAAGCTTCTAGTTTCTGGTCTTCACGCCTTATATACCTTTCTGCTTTCTGCCATCACTAACTGGGATTAAAGGCTTATTTTCTGGTATTAAAGGTATTAGTCACCATGCTTAGCTGTATCCTTGAACACATGAAGATCCATGTAGATATCTGCATCTGGAATGCTAGGATTAAGGGTATGTGCTACCACTGCCTATCCTCTATGTTTAAAAACATTTTACTAAGAAATAAAATTTATGCTCACAAAAAGTTCTTTGGAAAACTATCTACATATACAGCAATGTATCAAACAGAATTACACAATAATCATGTATTAAAATGACATTGGATTAATTAGACAAGATATGAAAGAAATATTAATTTAAAATGTGAAGACTTATGACAGGATACTTTTATGGATAACTATATCAAGTCAAAATCACTGCACATTTTTCTGTATATTTTATGGTACAGGGTATTGATCTGATACTGCTATAATTTTTTGTTTTGCTAATATTTGGGATTTTACAGAATATAACATAGATTGTTTTGAACCTTGAATTTGTCCCCAATTTTTCTCAATTCTCAATAAACAAAATAAAAATTGTGCTCAATTTCTGCTTCTTTGGTATGTTGGATATGCATTTTATACTGATATTGTGTAGTTAATTCTACTTACTGCATTACAGAAAATGTTCAAAAAATCATGTCATGAAAATACAAAGTAGAATTTTTTAGGAAAAATGTAACAGATTTAGTCATTGAAAATATTTATGGGGAACAAAATAAGACCGGAGTGGGTCTGTGAGTGATCTAGAACTGTTTACATGGGCAGATCTAAATCAAGAACCAAGGCATAAACTGTGGGAGCCTGTTTTCAGGTTCCTCATGGCTTTACCCAGCAGGTCCTCATAGACAGGATGACTAGGACCACGGGTCTGAGTGCAGGTGTCTAAGATGCTCTGCACTTGGCTGTGCTAGGGGGAGGTCTTTTGCTCCACCCCTTGGTGTCTCTATGAATACTCTGGGGTAGAGAGAGTCAGCCCGGTTGAAATAGGTTCTTGAGGCTATCCTTTATTTTCTATCTTTTTATCTCCACAATCTTTAGCTCCACAATCTAAATCCTTCTATCTAATATTTCCAACTGCTCGCACTCAAGAAAACTCTGGGGAACTGTGGGGTTAGTGGGTAAACACCCCTCAGAATGGCACCACAAACAGGGACTAAAGAAAAAAAAGGACTAAAGACAAAAAGAGGGGACTAAAGACAAATGAACAGGGACTAAAGACAAAGTAATAGGGATGAAAGATATAGGAAAATAATAGTTTTATTGCAGAGTTTTTTGTGAAAGTGTGAGTCAGCCCTGCCAGTTGAAAGGGGGTATACCTGGTGTTATGGAATATATATATTATTGAGGGGCAGGGGTTTTATCCTCAGGAGAAAAGGAAAAACAGACTGGAGGGATGTCCGATGCTGCAGCCCAAAATTCTCTTCTATCAAAATTTTCTATCTTCTATCCCTTTCTCAATTTCTATCAATGAAAATTAAGTATAGTGTACTTACTATAGTACATATAGGACATAGTGTAGTAATTTAGTGTAGGAAAAACTTAGAAATGTAAGATCATGTAGAAAAAATTTAAGATAACTAAAAGCAACTAGACAGAAAAAAAACTCTTCAATTTTCTAACTTGGGGGGCTATGAATGCAAACTAGGGGAAAAATCTTTCTTTGAACTTTATGGGTAGTAAAAAAGCTCTTCTTTGAGCTTATGGAGAAGAAAAAGTTTCCTATGGAAGCTTTTGTTATTGGGACAGCTGAAGTACTAAGTCCAAGTAGCAGGAGAAAGTGATTTCTCCCTGAGTCAAAAATGTGTGTGTAAAAAGCCAAAAAGTTTAAATTTCAGAAGTTTGGGGAAATGTTGTTCTTCCTCTCTTACGGAAAAAAATCTTTCTCTTAAACTATAAGCTTTTCTTGGAAAATTTGGGGGAAAAAAATCTCTCTAAAAAAGCCTTGATCTTTCTCTTTCAAACTAAAAGTTCTCTTAAAAAACTGAAAAACTAAAGCCTTTAAATTTCTCATAAGGACAAAAATTAGAATGGGAATCATCTGAAGATGTTAGTATGGGAACCACCTATAATCAGCTCTAAGGGAACACAACATACATCTTAAAGACAGCAAAACTCTCTAAGTTCTGTGTTTCAAACTTTAAAAACCCTCCCTGCAAAGCAGGAGGTAGGGACAAGTTCCTAAAAACCTCTTCTAAGCTCTGTCTCTTCAAGATAGTAAAAGACAGTGGGTCAGAGTCCCCTGAGGGAAACACTTGGGAGAGTGCTTGGTGAAGAGCCAAAAGATTCCAATAGGGCAGGGAACTGTTTACCTGGGAAAAGCAAAAAAGCTAAGCTTTTCAATTACAGCTGAGCTGAGGCACCAAGGGTTGTGTTTCTTAGTGAGTGTTTCAGAATGAAAAGATACTCCCAATTGCCCTAATGCAAAGATCCCCTGAAGCAAGTCAAAAATCTGTTAAGCACTGTAACATCACTTCTAACAAACTGAGAAGCAACTAGCCAGCATCTCCGAGTTGGAGTGCATTTCAGGGATACTAGGGTTCCTGCAGTTGTAATTTTTATGGAGCACACAGCTGAGGCAGGAAGGTGCAAGATGCAGGGGGAAACTGCTAATGAACAAAGCTAAAGCCAGTAGGAATGGCATAGTCTATAAGTCCTGGGTTGATAGGTCCACACCTGCAAAAAGAAATATGAGAAAAGCCTTGCTATCAGAGAAAGGACCTTTCTGGGAAAACAGTAAAGCTGAACTGTGTCTGAAGCAGTTGTGCTGCTGAGTCAGAACGCTGTCTGAGGAAAGAGCCCAGCCAGGACAGAATGGATAACTAACATGGAGTAAAGTTCTTTTCTATCAGAGAAACCATCTTTATGATAAAAGTTTTGTTTCAACTGACTCCCAGGTAGATCAGGGAGTGTAGCCCTAAGGGGTGATTGCCTCTGGGAAATCTGTCCTCGAGCACACAAACTCAACCTACTGGGGAACTGGGCCAGGTGAAGGCCTGATGCAAGCTTAGAGATGGCAAAAACTTCCCTTGCTAAGCTTGATTTATGAGCACAAACCTCAGATCCCAAAGCAGAAACAGACAAAAAGCCCCTACCTTCAGTAGCAGGGAAAGCTGCCACTGTAGTGTTGGAAACTGTTTCTGAGGCAGAGGGGATAAACTGAGAACAAACTGGGAACTGTCAGGGAAAAGGACTCTATGAAGAAGAAACAGAGAAGGGATAGATTCCTCCCCAGAAAATGCATGACCTGAAAAAGCTGCTAGAATTTGAGGCAAATTCAGGAGGAGAAAAAAAGCCCCATCTCCAAAGGCAGCCAGCAGAGGAACAGAGCCACAGCCTTAGTTATCTGAAGCTCTGCATCTGGGGGCAGGAAGGAACAAGCAAAATGAGAGTAAGATCAGTGGTGAAAATCTGAAGGAACTATGGCGAAGCTCTGCTGTAAAATGCTTTTTTTTCACTGACTGCCTAAGGCAAACACAAGCCTCGAGGAAAGTTGATATCAGGAATGCCAGCCTCAATGCTCAGTAATGAGGCAGGTGCAGTTCTGATCCTGGGCTAGTGTGTGATGAAGGAGAGAGATACCTGTTGAAGCCAGCTCAGAACAGAAATTTCCTAATGTCTCATAGCTGAAAATGTAAAATGCTTGTTCAAATCTCCCATTGCAAAAGCAAAACACTTGGTTCAAACCTCCTGGGCAAGAATTTGAAAATAAGCTTAGTAAAAGAGAACCAAAGTTGACTTTCAGACCCAAAAAGAACTGTGGGAAATAAAGTCCATAAGCTAGCTTGAAACAGCGAACTGATATAAGAAAAATGCATTCTGGGAAAGGTAGTTCATCCATTAAAGATGGTGAAATTGCCCTGAAAGAATTCTGTCAGCTCGAAAATATGTTCATAGTAAACTTAAAATACAGCTTTTAAAAGAATAAGAAGGAGGAGAATCATCTCAGAGTTTGTTGAATGTTAGTTCCAATGAAAAATTGAAAGGATACAGAACTCGGAGATTCTTTTTTTGGGGCACCTTTGTGGAAAATCACTTATTTTCCCTAAGAGCTGTGCAAAAACTTTTTGTTAAGAGCTTTATAGTTCAACGGGAATTTCACTTTCATTCTGAAGTGATAAATTGGGGTAAAGGGACAGCCTATAATTAGAAACCGTTTGTCAACAAGCCACTTTAAAATTCTGAAAACAAGGGAAAGCAGTTTATACACTGAGAATGTTTTAGACATGAAGAAACTTCAGGGAGATTAAAAAAGTTCTTTTTCTTGAACAACCTGCAATGAATGATTACTTTGCAAATCTAATAAGGAGACAAGGAAACAAGCATTCAAAAAGAAATGACTGCTTTATAGATGGGAAATAAGCTTCAGAAAATCTAGCCATTGTGAGACCCTCGCTCTATTCTCTAAGATGAAGAAGGAGGCTTATACAAAGATATCTTAATATAGAAAGACCCAGGCCAGTTTCTAGTTCCCAGAAATGATGGTGCCAGCCTCAGGAACTTAAAAGTACTAAGTCAGGAAGAGCCATCTGGTAGCAAGTAATTAACAAAAGAGTGCCCCAAACACCAGACAAAAGCCAGGCAATTTGGTGGTGACTGATTAACCATGGGATGTCCCAATGCCAGAGATGGCACGTCTCAACTCCGGAGACAAGCTATAAAAGTTCTAACAGAGCAAACAGACAAATTAAAATAAGAAAACCCGGAGGCCCAGGAAGATTTAGCCAATTAGAATTGCACCCATACTACCTCCCCCACAACCTAGAGGGGCTCATGGTTTTTGCCTTTAAAATGCTAGCCTCACAAATAAAGAGGAATTCCTCCCTGCCTTGTTCGACGAGTGAGTGCTTGGGATGAGTTCCCTGACGGCTTGTACTGTGCAACTACAATAAAACTTGCTGTTGCATTCTGGATATCCTTGGTCTTTGGTGGTCTCTCTGGGGGTGATTTTGGCATAACAGTCATCTTACAAAATGGAGTTGCTTCACTTGAAAGTTTCTTATAAGAAATCAATGCTAAATATCACAGCTGATAATAACATCAGGCGTTAAAGCTAATGAACTGAAACACTAAATCCTGAAAATGCTTTTTGTCAGAGTAATCTAATGAAGGATATGTTTCAGGAAAGAACACCTATGTTCTTGACTCCTTTTGAATACTAGCCATTTTGGTGAAAATGTTGGGCTAATAAAAATCTATCAGAAACATCACCATTGTTAAAGAACTCATGGCAAATACATCTTTAAAAAATTGAGAAGGTGAAAATTTTATCAGAGTATGAGTGTAGAAAGGAACTAAATCAATTTTCTTGATATTAAGGTTTGATCCCACAGTTTGGGGATAGTAGGAGTATAAAGAGGCTTCCAGACTGCTGAGAAGTTTGAGACAATTGTGAATGTTTCAGCAATGTTTTCAGACTTGCTGAAAGCTGCAGGTCTGGAACCCCACTCCAATTTAGACAACTATTTTCTCCTGTTGGGAAATTGACTGTTATGGAATGATTAGCTAAGCAATTCAGAAACAGAATATTCCTTACAAGGTTTTTCTTTTCTCTTCCTTTTTGGGTTTTCTGTAAACTGACATAGCTATTAATAGAGTTGTGTTAAATATCTCAAATGCATAGTAACAGAAGTCACTAAATCCCAGAGTAAAGAGGTCCAGTAAAGAATTAAACTCTTATTTCTCAAGAACTTTTAGAATAAGCTATGAACTTTAGAAATGATTTGTATACTTGCTGTCTAGTTAAGAGAATCTAATAGAGATAGTGATAATTAAGAGTAAGAAGTAGAAAAAGATGAAAATAAGATATATAAGTTTGTGGAAATCATTCTGTCTTGTTAAGACAGAAATTCTTTTGTGTTAAAAAATCTTTAGGTGTTTGCTAAGTTAGATATATGCTATTGGTAGCCCTCCATAAGTTTGTAAAGAGGATTGACAGAGTTCCTTTAAGAATATAAGCTTGTGTGTTGTATGAAAGGAGAGAAGGTTAGCACTCCCCTTGACAAGGATGGAAGAGGCCCTTGGACCTAACAACACACACACAGTTAAGAATATAAGCTTGCAAGAAGTATCTAAGGTAGTCTTAAGACAGAATGAATATAAGAAGTAAATAAGAAATATAATCGTTAAAGTAGTTCTATAGTTTCTTTAAGAAGTATAAATAAGTAGATGTTAATGTTATGTGAGTTTGTTAAAAGTATAAATATTGAGTGTAAGTCTATGCTTAATGTATATGGTGAAAGAACCTGAGACACAGAAGTTAGTGTTCTAGTAGACTGCAAAGTAGGCCCTCTGAATGGTTTCAAAAGCTCCAGAAGCTGCCAAGAAGCTAAGAATGGTGGATGTCAGAACCAGCACAAGGCAGCCACAGCTGAGATCTGTGAAAAATCAACACAACACAGAAAAACCTGAGCTTACAGCAAAAACAGTGCAGTTTAAAATATTATTGTAACTAAGAAGGTCTCTGACTTGAGAATAAAAGTTGCAGAGATGCTTGTTTGAATTAAAATTGTTAACTGCAAAACGTTTTGTTGTAAAATGTCACTTCATATTTGGAAGTTGAAGTCTCATATCAGAATTTACATTTTGAACTTTTTGAAATTAAAAAATGAGATAAAACTACAAAGAGATTTTTGTTATGAATTTCTTCATATTTGGAAGGCTTGTACCAGAATTTGTTATTTGAATTTTGGGACTTAAGAAATGAAATGAACAATAGTGATTTCATTGCAATGGAACAATTTTGAATTTACTTATGGTAATGACCTAGGAACTGTTTTCTGGAATTTGTTGTGTTAAAAATGAAACTGTTTAAATGAAGAAATTTATTGTTTCTACCTAGACTCAAGATACAGTTTTGCATATGCACATATGCTGGTGATTCATGAATTGTTCTGTGTTTAAAATGGAATTGTTTTATGGAACAGTTTGTGTAAAAATGGAATTACTTATGAAACTGGTTTTGTGTTATAAATGGTACTGTTTAAATGGAAAAGTTTGGCTTTTCTAACTAGGCTTGAGATTTTGCTTAAAAATTATAAAGAAAATGGAGAGTTAATATTCCTTAGTCTATTTAATTAAAAAATTAAGTGGATTAATGCTATGTTTTGTTAGAAATGCAAATG
>CABHPH010092544.1:3097-16833 GCA_902168325.1 Peromyscus nudipes
AAGGAAGGAAGGAAGGAAGGAAGGAAGGAAGGAAGGAAGGAAGGAAGAAAAAGAAAATGTCAAAGAAAACTAATTACTTTCATAATCCACTAAATGGAAGAACACCCTATTCATAATATAGACTTGGGGTTTTACAAAAAGAGACAATATCTCACTAATTGTAAAGGGTTTGATCCACACAGACTGAAAGAAAATCACTAAGATCTCAGAACTAATGGACAAATCATTTTCTCTATGTGATGCTGATTAAAAAGCCTAGCCATTTCATATATGAAGACATTTTTTCTGAAGCCTTGTTCTGAGAGATTCTGTGATATATACTGAGAAAATTAATGATATTCTACAAATATTTAATTCCATGAAATATATAATTTAACATATAAATCAAGTTGATAACTTTTTTCAAGATGCATTATGAACTTAAAAGATTGTCAATTACCATTTTAAAGAATAATTTACCAACGTAAACAGATGAAAAAGTCCTCTATTGTGGTGATGTATTGTGTATCATATAAAGTTTGTCTGAAGATCAGAGAGCAGAACAACCACTAGATTAAACATAGAGGCCAGGCCTTGGTGGCACACATCTTTAATCCTAGCACCCAGGAGGCAGAGATTTGTCTGGATCTCTATGAGTTCAAAGCCACCCTGGACTACATGAGATTGACTCAGTCTAGGAGAGAAACAGAGCTAGGCAGTGGTGGCACACACCTTTAATCCCAGTACTGGGAAGTCACATGCCTTTAATCCCAGGAAGTGGTGGCTGGGCGAAGAAAGGTATATAAGGAGTGAGGAGACAGGAACTAAAGGCTTTTCGGCAGAAGCGTCCCTTTCAGCTAGAGGCTTTTTTGGCTGAGACCTCTTTCGGGTGAGGACTCAGAGGATTCATGGAGTTGGTGAGTTGAGACGTGGCAGCAGCTTGTTCCTTTGTCTCTCTGACCTTTCGGTAAATTTTATTAGGATACACAATATATCACCACACTCGATTAATCCCTCTCCAAGAACTAAGAGTCTCTGTATCTTAGTTTGCTGCCTATTGCTGTGATAAACACCCTGACCAAAAGCCACTTGGGGAGGAAAGGGTTTACTTCATCTTACACTCTCAGGCCACAGTCCATCATCAAAGAAAGTCAAGGCAGGAACTCAAGACAAGTACTTGGTGGCAAGAAGTGAAGCAGAAGCCCTGGAAGAACGTTGTTTCCTGGTGTTCTCCTCAGGGCCTGCTTAGTTGTTTTCTTATACACCCCAGGACCACCTACCCAAGGATGGCACTGCTTACACAGAGCTGGGCTGTCCCACATCAATCATTAATCAAGACAATGAGCCACAGGCTTGCTTATGGGCCACTCTTACGCAGGCATTTTCTCAGTAGAGGCTCCTTTTCTATTGGATGATTCTAGCTTGTGTCAAGTGGACAACACACTAGTTTGCACACTATGTAATTAGAGTACTTTATGACATTTCTGTAAGAATATTTAGGTTCACAGACCAATAGATTAAGCAATAAAAATGTCTAATCATATAACACACTTATACATATATACAGATCCATATATATACATATAATATATGCAAATCCATTCATATATTCATGTATTTTAATTTTTTAAGCTATCTGAATAGTATAAGATATACCAATTTCATACAAGGTTTGTTCCAATCTTTCTAAAATATTTTTCTCAACCAATCTTCCTATTACAACTAAATTCTAGGAGATATTTTAAATTTAAATTTCTGTATGTATTCTTCTAAGACATTGTTATTATCTTACCTAAGAACAAATTTTTATAGTAAAAAGTCATTGCTATCTGTGATGGTTTAAAAGAAAATGGTCCCCAAAGGGAGTGGCACTATTAGGAGGTATGACCTTGTTGGAGGAAGTGTGTCACTGTGGAGGTGGGCTTTGAGGTTTCATATATACGCAAACCACACCCAGTGTCTCAGTCCACTTCCTGTTGCCTTTGGATCAAGATATAGAATTCTCCAGCATCATGTCTGCTTCTACACTGCCATGATGATAATGAACTAAACCTCTAAAACTGTAAGTCACCTCAATTAAATGTTTTCCTTTCTAAGAGTGTCATGGTCATGGTGTCTCTTCACAGCAATAGAAACCCTAACTAGGACATTATCAATGATAACTCTCCTTTGATAAGCTCATGTATTCATTTGCATTAAACAGATAGGAAAACCCAAGCACCCTGAAGCCATCGCCTATTCAACCAATGGCATTCAGGACATCCCTGAATGTGGTAAATACTGAAATGCAATGATGGTCTCCATCCTTGAGGACACACAAGGACACAAAGTGTATAATGTGTCACCTCCTAAGTTATTATACTTCTCCAGGAGTTGAGATTTCTGAATCACACCTTTATTATGTACTCAGAAAACAAGTGATTATGGTAGCACACACCTGCAACCTCAGCCCTTAGCAGGCTGAGACATAGGGGTCACAGGCTGATGGCCAACAGGGGCCACATGGCAAAACTCTGTTTTAAGAAGAAAAAAATGGCAGAAAATACAATAAAATTTCAAAAGCCAAAATTGATATTTGGAAAAATTACAACTATCTTATTATACCAACTTTATTTTTTATTAAGAAATTTTTTATTCATTTTACATCTGACTTTCAAGGTATAAAAATTCTCACAACATATTTACTTATTTGATACATAAAAACTAAGCACTACTTTGCATGGTGTGTTAGTTCCTAGGATAAAATAAATAAACCAACAAGGCTGTTGGTCCCACAGAACTTAGCTTAGTAAAGCAGATGGACAAAGGCCATGGTAAGTTCCCCTCAGGTAGAGAAAGCAAAGAAAAGGAAAAGTAGCATGCCGAGCATGGGGCACAATCACAAAGATCCAGTTCCCAGCTCAGCCTGAACTAGTCACCCTGTTTGAGCCAGTCTGAGCATCAAGCAAGGCTTTGCTGAGCAGGAGACAATGAAACACAGATTTGAGCAGAGCAGGGGCTCCTGGGGGGGCAGGGTGCAGAGAAAAGACCACTGCACATGGTGCAAAGCCCTATCCCAAGTATGAGACTGGAAAAAAATTACTACTGTTGTATCAAAACCTAAAATTAAAAGTAGTGCATCTTCCATATTTAAAGACGCCTCCTGCTTTAGTGCTACCATATGCAACCTAGTTAAGGACAGTTCTTGCTACGTACCACTTGGTATTCCAGGTCTGACAGAAGTCTGAAGTGTTCCTTCCCCAGTAACAGCAGTTTGCTCCTTCCGGTGACAGGGCTCACTTCCAGGTGAGTGAAATAAAACACTACAAACAGCAGGCCAGAGGCACTCAGACCAAGGAGCAGCTTCCACTTATTCTTCTTCACACTGTCTTTAAATAGCTCCTTCTTATTAGGAGGAAGTGCTTGCCACCATTTCCGTATGCCCCTGTGACAAATCAGAAATGCAGCGTTGGTAAGTGCATGTTCACACACCACCAAAACTCACGCGCATCTGCTAGGATTCTGTGGGGCCAGTCACTTCAATCTTCATGTTTCTCTGTACACATAGCTTTTTAACTTGTAAAATCCTTAGCTAAAGGATGAAAAAGTCATCAACTCTGTAAAGCCTTACTTCAAATCCCTAAGGCTCATTTGAATTTTCCTCTCCAGCTAGTGTGAGTAGTTGTTCTACAAGCCTGCTAACCAACACTTACTGTCTACCATACTTGAAGTGCTGCTCTAACTTATGTACAAATCACCTCATTTGCTCTTCCTAACACCTTGTCACAGAAAACAACCTAGCCAAGGCCACAGAGGTAGCAGGAGGAAAACCCAGGAGTAAGAGAATGCCATTTCCTGAGACTGACCACTTAACCACTTCACACAGATAACATCCCCAGACAATCATCTTGGGGTCATGAAGGATACATCTGTACCTTTCGGCACTTCCTCAGACTCCAGCTCAATCTGCAATGGTCCAGCAAGGAACAAGAGATGCTACCTCGGCACCCACTCCGGGAGTAAGCGGCACTGCTCAGAAGCAGAGGCTCCACTATCATCGCTAGAACTTGAAGAGGGAAGGGAGGATAGGAAGCACCACAGTAAAGAAAGGGGCACTGTTACAGATGCCACCTGGGGAGGGCCTTGCTGGCTGGCCATAGTTCTCTTAAGTGCTGGGCTGGGTTCATAAACATTTTGACAAGAAGCAATGTTTTCAATAGTGGGACAAAAAAATTTCCCTGTGCATACATTTGTCAAGTCTTAATAAAATTTATTACACCACACATATATACATACAAGAATTCATTTTACAAAGCAATTTTGTAAAGTTCCTGTAATTTACCAAGTTCCTGCTCTCATAGTTCTACCAAAAGTTCACTGGATTCAATATCAAAGGCTTGGTCTCTGGCCTGGGGCACTACTAGGAGATGGCAGGACCCTTGGGAGATGGTCTAGTGGAAGGATGGGTCACTGGGGGGTGTCCTTGAAGGGAATGTTAGGACCCCAATGCCTACCCATGTCTCTCTTTGCCTTCCTGGCCATCATGAAATGGACAAGTCTCCTCTGCCATGGATTCCCACCATGATGCGCTGAGCGGCCTGGGCCTAAGCGACCACGGACTGAAACCTCTGAAAGCATGAGCTGAAACACGTCTTTGCTCCCTTTACTATCTCAGATGTTTCAGTGTCAGAAAGCTAACACACAGACACACGTGAAATGCCTTAGAAAAGGGGCTGAACCAGAGGATCATAAAAACACTTTTTTGAGGGTTTTTTTTTTTTTTTTTGGATATTTGAGACAGGGTTTTTTGTTGTTGTTGTTGCAGCTCTGGCTATCTTGGAACTCACTTCGTAGAGCAGGCTGGCCTTGAACTCACAGAGATCTTCTTGCCTTCCAAGTGTTGGGATTAAAGGCATGCGCCACCACCGCCCACCCACTTATTTCCTATTTACAACATTTATAGAATTGCTACTTATTTATCTGTGGAACATATTATAACAGGAAATTTATAATAGTGAAATCAATACCAAATCCAACAATTTTAAAGAAATAGAACTCACAAGGCCATCATCCCTACAAACAAGGATAAGCTGGTTACTTAGGACCAATGTAGATACCTATTTTCTGACCTTCAACCTCAAACATGTAGAATTAAATACATTGCAGAGGAATTCTTGAAATTTTAATAAAAGCAAACTGGGTTGTGAGTACGGGAGGAAATAGACAGCTAGGAGGGGCAGCCTCGTTAGCAAATGTAAGAAAACTTTAGGAAGAAATGATTTGCCTTCTTCAACCTTCATGAAATAAGGGGAAAGGGACTGAGAAACAAGCACTTAGCTATAACTGAGTAAACACAAAGGACTACCAAGAGAAACTAACAAGGACGCCTTGAAAACAAGGGTAGAAATGAGCACTATTAACAGGGCTAAGTCTGAGCCCCTACTTAGATGAGTGAAGACCTTCATTTCATGCTTATTGCCTAAAATTCCACAAAATCAAAAGGCAATGTTCTTAAGTGCTGTTGTTACACAAGTTGGTGCCAATACTTCCCATTCCCCTATAATTAGAAATGTGAAATCTTTTAGAAACATCTATAGCAACAAAACTTAAGGACCATATTTCTGTACAATAAACAAGTTATTTCAAGATTATTAAATCACACATAACAAGACTGGTAGAACTTACCTTTAGAAACTCAAATTCTGAGCTGAGTACAGTGTAGGGGAGAGTTTCTTTAAAACTACAGTTTTATAAAACACTAAGGTTAATTATTAAGAATTATTGTAAGTTGATAAAAATGTGAATATAAAAATTCAAGAACTTCAACACCAATGCTGTTTTCCCCCTCCCCGAAAGTATTTTTACCTGCCCACAATGATGGCAAGGAGCTTCTGCACTGGCTTCAGAATGAGCAGCAAGAAAGGAACTGGGGCGGCCAGAACCCGTGGGGACGTGTGGAAACTCTGGGCAGCCCTTACACCAGGGCAGCTCAGAGGGCACGGGGCTGTGAGAGAAGGACCGCCAACCACTCTCCTCGATCCTTGTCTTGGAAAAGAATCACCCCACATAGTCCGTTTGTAGGTAAGCACCCCCAATTCCTGGCTTTGGGCATATGAAAAGCATCTTGATTTTTTGTTACTGAGAGTCCTATAGAAATGGAAGTTTCCAGGCAGTAAAGTCGCCCAATGACACTGGCGGACTGTGTTAAGTCCTCGGCTCCCATTTACTGCTAGGGGCCTTCGTGGGTGTGAACAACCTGCTGGTGGGTTCCACTGTTTCCAGTTGGCCAGGAAATCCACTCCAGAGAGAAAACGGTTTCTCGTGGCAGCCTGCAGTCCATAAAGGAAGCTCATCCTGCTTTTGCTTGGTTATCTAAAACACACCAAAAAAAAGATATAAGCACCTGTGGAAAATGCATATTTACAAACTGGGAATGCAATGCTTAAGGAAGGTGTGTTAAACACCTTAAGATAACCTTTGCCTGTGTTTCTGCCCATCACCCACAGCAGCACCTTTCAACAGGACAAACCAAAGGAGTGCACACAGCATTAGTTCACTACACAGTGCTTATCTTCAACACTTGAATCTTTTCATTTCACTTAAAAAGAAAAACATGTTGTTTTTTAATTGCAGGGAGTCTATTTGATCAGGAAATCACTTGAGGGGAATGAGAACTAGCTTACGTAAAACAGCAATAAATATGTATCAGTTGACAAAATAAAAAATGAATATAACGGGATAGAAAAGCCTAATTTAAAAAATTCAAATGTATTCTTTCAAATAAAAGCATGAGACGTATTAGCCCGGCATGGTGGCGCAGGCCTTTAATTCCAGCACTTGGGAGGCAGAGGAAGGTGGACCTCTGAATTCAAGACCAGCCTGGTCTACAAAGTGAGTTCAAAGCAGTCAGGGCTACACAGGGAAACCTTGTTTTAAAAAGACAGAGAAAGAGAGAGACAGACAGACTTTTAATCGGAGTCAGGATGTAAGAAGAGAGACTTGGATGCCACCTAAAAATGGCTTTAAAAACAGAATAAATAAAACAAGGGTTTCAAACTACTAGGCAATAGGCAATGAAGGACGGAGAGATGGGAAACAAGATGAGACCCTACAACTGCCCCCAGAGAACTGCCTGATGAGTTTCCAAAAGAACACAGACAGGAGAGACTAGCCCCTTAACTGCCCTAACGTGAAGGTGTGAAGCTGGGGGATCCTGTGGACCAGGTAGCTGGACCTATGGGCAGCGGAAGGGAACACGGAACAGTACCGAGAACTCAGCAGGCCCCTCCCTAGTCCACTGAGTACTAACTGGTCACGTGACTAAGAAATTTCTACAGGGCACATTACACAGGGCAGAGTGCACTGCCTGCTCCCATTGATCACAGTGGGAAAACTTAGCATTTGTAAATCACGGGCATTGGGTGGAAGAGCCTGGCCTCAGCACTAAAGGAGAATTAGTACCGCCCTGAGAACGGCTCTGCCCCAGTAAGGAAGACTAAAACAAACACGGGTGAGTGGTTCTTAACTGGCGGATAAGATCCAGCTTGGTACAATGACACTCAAAAAGATGAAACTGCTTCTAATAACCACATCCTGGATTTCCTTCAAAAAAGCTCAAGAATCAAAAATACCCGACACCAAGCAACATACAATTTACAATGTAAAATTACCAAACAGGAAATGAGATCAGCAGGGAGAAGAAATATTAGTCAAAGGAAGCTAACATAAACACCTAGGTAATACAAATGGCAGCTTTAGTAGACAAGGATATTTGAGTCACTGTTTTAACTATATTCCATGTGTTAAAGCAATTCCAGAAAAATTCTCAGCATGTTTTATACAGACATGGAATGCACATTTTTAAAAGACTATCTTCAACTTCTAAATAAAACCACAAAATTGAGGATGAAAAGTACCCTGGGTAACATTTACTGCTGATTGATAGGTCAGAGTGGAAATAAGGACTTGTTAACTTAATGACCAATCAGAGCTAAAACAGACAGAAAATGCAAGAGGCGTCAATGAGATAGTTTAATCCTCTCGTGGCTACAGTCCTCAAATGAGGCAAGGGTGGGTAAGAGAAAAAGATCTCAAAGAGGCAGTGGCCAGAGCTTGGCTAAACTGAATGAAAGCTGTAAACCCATAAACCTACCAAGTTCAATGAACCACACAGAAAAACGCAAAGGAAATCAGACCATGGACCTCCACTGGGTAGCATTCTAGCTACTTCTCCAGCCCTCATCTGTAGCCTGCTGCAGAGGGAGCAGCAACTGCTAACAAGCTCCTCCTCCATCTTCACAGCTACAAAAAATGCAGTCTGTCCAGCCCAAGGCCTTGAGTTATGTATGGCTTTGTTTCTCATCTAACTGCCTCCAAACTGTCCAGCCTCCCAGCCAGGGGTTCCCTGTATTTCTCGTAATGACCATCATATATGACCTGAGTGCATCCACCCACTCAGCAAACTTAGAAAAGGAAGGAATTCCTTTTGTTTCCACAATCTCCCCTTAGGGGAGAATCTGGGTTCCAGTTGCCAACATGGTGGCTGGTGTCTGTTTACCTGAAGTAAGCTCCAGTGCGTGTACTACTGAACCAGCTCTCAAACCTCCATCCTTATCTAACTGGAAAAACTCCTAAGCACAATCAGAGAAAAAAATGTCACATTTGACATCTTAAGTAAAATACATGGACCCTTTGAAAATACAAACTACCATAGCTCACTCAAGAAAACACAAAGAGCCCTATAACTACTTTACATGCTGTAGTCAGAACATGTACAAACTACTGTACATTCATGGTACAGCAATCAACTATTTTTGAAAGGTACTGAGAAAGGCTGGTAAGAAAGTTCAGCAGGTAGGGCACTTGCTACCAAACTGATGACCTGAGATCAATCTGTGTGACTCACATGAGTGGAAGAGAACCAGCTCCTTCAAGTTGTCCTCTAATATCCATACATGTGCTATGACATACACATGCATACAGACACACATACATACAAACAGATTTTGGGAGAAAAAAGACTAATCAAATACATTGGATAAATTCTGTAGTTCAAAAGAAAACATCAGCTTCAGAAGTGAGACAAATGGGTAAGTCTGAATACAGATTTGTTGTTGTAGGCAATTACTTTTCTTAGATGATAATGATATGGAGGTGAATATCTCATTCCTGATGTACCTGGTGAAGTATCTACTCTGAATGAAACTTACTTCCAAATACTCTTGCTAATACACGTACACATGTACACCTCCACACAACTGTACTTCCACACACACATATAAACACAGGATGCACAGCCAATGCTGTACATACTGATAATCATATCTATGTGGTTATATGTATGTTCCTTAAATTTTCTCTCAATTTTCTAAATGTTTTAAAATCTTGGGGGGTTGTGAGACTAACTTTACTCATACAGTATTAATACCTAAAAAGATGTTTCAGCACTGCCAATTTTAGTGACTAGTGTTCTCTGCATAGTTGATAATTTGAAGGTTATTAGACTGTACTTGTATGTGATTTATGCACTATACCTTTGTGTTATCAATTTATAAAGTGAATAAGGCAATGCTAAGTGAAAATTAACCCATTGGTAGTCCTTTTTGAGTTACTATGAATTAAAAATGAGTAGAGTCAATTTAACCTACTAATAGCTTGACATTAACAAGATACTTTCTGTTGCGGTATATTTGATTGCACTGTGACACTCCAAGACTGTGTTAATAAAGTTAAACTTGGATGGGAGGCAGAGTCAGTGACCTGTTGACAAGAATTGACCATAGAGATTTTGGAGGACCTGGGATACAATAGAGAGGCACAAGAAGGAGTAGGGAGGGGCTTAGAGAGATGTGCAGGCCTTTTTGATCTGGGAAGTGTGGAAAAAAGGACAGCTGGTCACTCCTCTGCCACTTCTTTAATCTATCAGGTTTTTACCACGATACCTGACTCCAAGTTTTTATTGATAATAGAACAATTTAGATAAACACTTCAGCTTCCTGGCTTTCTTTCTTCTGTGTTACACTAAAACTGAGAAGTGGAAATGATGATGATGATGATGATGATGATGATGATGATGATGATAATTTACACCTAAAAATTATTTCAAATGTATCATGTATGGGAAAGTGACTGAGAACTGTGCTGTTAGGCCTCCTTACCATGCAGACAGAGCTCTTCCCCAGACCTAGATGACAGAGGTCAGTCACTCCAGCGGCTCTTGACACACTCAAGAGATGCAGATAACAGCTGCACGGGGCTGCTGCTGGCACAACAGGGCATCCTGTCCTACAGCAACTGTTTTAAAAGCAGAAGCAATACCATCTACGGTAATAACAGAAAGCACAGCATCACCATTAGCAAGGACTGCGTGCTGTACACAGCTGCGGGTCCTGCATGTGAGTAACGCCTTAGACTGCATTAGGACAGATACAATGTCACCAGGCCACAGGAGTGTCTGTCTGGGCTCCATAGTAACCTAGAGGGACCATCCTCACGTATTTGAACAAGTCGTTGAGTTCTCCACTGGCTAAGTGGTATGGAAGTTACGGAAAGAGCATAAAATATAGTCCTTATCCTTGTGGAGGTAGCATTCTAATCAAGAAGACAAAAGTGAGATTATTGGGGAGAAAAACATCAAAATTCTTATTAAAGCCATGTACTCTGAAAAATAAAACAGAAGAGTAAGATATTCCAGAGCAGTGGGCTAGCTAGCTACACAAGGCAAAAGTCTCTCTTACACCATTTGGGTAGAAGGACAAAAAAAAGACTGTTTCACAAGGAAAGGTATATTTAAGCTTTTTTTTAAAAAAAAAAAAACTAGAAATCAAACTACAAAAGCAACATGAACACATTTTCTTTCCTTCAAATCTGGTGACTTACTGCCCTAAAGTTTTAACACTTGCCTGGTCATGGCCTCAACTTAGGGAATGGGCCAGCAGGTCATGTTAGTCCCTTAAGGCCATTGGTCTCAGAGCTAACAGCAGACACCTACCACAGAGAAAACTTCACATTAAGCAACTGTAGCATAGGAATATAAAGGTGTTTGTGTGTAGAGCCTACAGTTGGTGCTGCAGCAAAGCAAACCCATACAAGCCGGACCTGTGAGGAAAAGCTCTGCAAGTGTTTGCACGGAAAGGATGCTGGGATATTCATGTGGTAAGTGAGAGACCACGGAGAGAAGGAGAGAGGGAAGGATGGAGGGAGGGAGGGAGGGAAGGAGGGAGCGAGGGAGACTACCCATTGATGCATATGAACACCTGATGTGGGATGTTCTGTATATCAAATGTGTTATTCTGATTAGTTAATAAATAAAACACTGATTAGCCAGTATCCAGGCAGGAAGTATAGGCAGGACAAGGAGAGAGGAGAATTCTGGGAAGTAGAAGGCTGAGGCAGAGAGACGCTGCCAGCTGCCGCCATGACAAGGGAGATGTAAGGTACTGGTAAGCCACGGGCCACATGGTAACTTATAGACTAATAGAAATGGGTTAATTTAAGATATAAAAACAGCTAGCAAGAAGCCTGAGCCACAGCCATACAGTTTAACTAATATAAGTCTCTGTGGACTGGCAGGTGAGAGAGATTTGTCCTGACCGTGGGCCAGGCAGGAAAACTCTAGCTACAAACACCCAAAGGCCTTCATGTTCTCTGAGACCCTGCTGTGCTTTCCATATCTGTGCTTCAGAAGCTCCCTAAAGTAATTCCTTCTCTTCACCCAGTTTGTGTCTTACAAACAAATGATCTCAAAGACATTTTCACAGTAGGAGGCAGCTGCACAAGTTTATGTGCAAGTTAATATTTCCACGTTATATGTGTCATGAAGCAATCTACAATCTACAAAGATTTCCCAATCTTCCAGAGACTAAGTTCCAAACTATACTGGATTAGCCCTAGGATTTTTAACATCCAAAAGATCAAAGGCCACTTTAAATCAGGCCTGCCAATCTACCTCAATCCAGCTCACCCTGGGTTCTGCGACCCTGTGTGTGGGCTCTTCTACAGTCTCTAGCCAGTCACTTTAGTTCTGCTTTAGTTCACTGCCAACCCCTCCTGCAAGCAATCTAAAGCAATCCTTAAGAAAGGAAAAAGCAGGTGGTGGCGCATGCCCCTAACCCCAGCACGTGGGAAGCAATGGCAAGTCAGTCTCCATGAGGCTAGCGTGGTCTACAACAGCAAGTCCCAGGACAGCCAGAGCTGTTATACAGAGAAACCCTGTCTTTAAAACAAAAAAAAAAAAACAAAAAAAAAGGAGTCTATTTCTAATTGAAATACAGAGCTCTGAGCCCCACCAAAGACATATGCTAACCTGAAACACAGTCATAAGCGCTACCTGCAAGTGCCCTGAAGCTAGTGTGCTAGGGCAGGCCTGGAGTCCAGCACTTGAGTCACGGAGCTGTTCAAGATAATTTAGAAAACAAAACTTTCTGCACAACAGGATAGTGGGGAGGCAAAGTCAAAGGTCAAAAGCAAGACTGCATAACATTTCCTGCAAAGATGCTCTCTGTGTGGTCCAATATGGCAGCCCTGGCGTGGCTAGGTGCATTGAAGGATCAGAATTTGCAGTCTGTTTCATTTTTATTAAAGTTAATGAGAGGAGTTATGAACCAGTGGCTGTCCCGCTGAGCAGTGCAGGTTTGTGTGGTAGATGTAGGTAAACTTCGACAGTCAGAAAGATGTGAACACGGCCACCCAAAGAGGCCTAACAATGTAACCAATCAAACCTTTATGTTGCCAAATGTTTCAAAACTTTCTACAAAAGCCACAAGTTCAGACTTACTGTGAAATTTACCTGTTTCAAAATGTTACCAACCAAATTAATAAACCTTGATTATCTTAACCAAACATTTCACCTATCTCATTCAGTTCAGGATTGTTTATTCATTAATTCATTATACAATGAGTGAATGCTACATGTCAAACACCGTTCTGTGTAGCGGACACAAAGCAGAGAAGAAAAAAGACAAAAATCCCTGCCCAATCTGTAAAACTAGTAAAGATAAAACACAACTAACAGATACAAAAATAAATCTCAGAAAAGGCCTAGTGTAATTGAGGGGGCAGAATGGTGGTTATGAGGGATCCAGTATTTCCTCTTTCAGGGCAGTTTAAATTTTTACAGGGTTTGTTAACTTTGTAAGCACCAAGGCAAGCAAGCACTTTTGTAATTACCGTTGGTTTTCTACGAGCGCCAATAAACTTCCTAATGTTGCTTCCTGGCTTCCCAGTTCTGCAGGCACCCTCTCCAAGCCTCCTTCACCCACTGCTAGATTCTAGAATGTCTGCTTTACTTGACACCCCTCAGAAGATAAACTCTCATCCCCTTGCCATGCACACTATTCACACTGCTTGGCTCTGCTCACATGAGAAGAAAACTGCTCATTTCAGAGCATGTGCGAACATGTTTAACGCAGTCTACCCATGAAAGGTAAAAACAAAGGCCCCCAAACACTAGGTACGTAATTAAAATCATTATCATTTCTACCACTGACAATCAATCACGTGCCACCCAGAAGAGGAACAGTAGCTGTTAATCTGTAGTCACTAACTGATCCTTTAAATGGAGTTTTTTTTTTAAAGGGGGGGGGGGAGAAATCTATACATTTTCAAAGAGCCACTCAACACACTGCACAGCACCTAAGAAAGAACCGTGGCTGCCACGCGCTCTTCAAAGAACGATGGCCCAACAAACATGAGCTGGCAGACTTGTAGGACTAGGAAATTAACGAGGTGAGAAAATTAAACAATTTGGATTGCTAGCCTCTAAGAACATTCCAACCCCT
>CABHPH010092551.1:0-17777 GCA_902168325.1 Peromyscus nudipes
ACCATCATTTTCATGGTGGCTCTTACACTGAACACAATGAGGAGTCAGGAAAGCACCATGGTTGTTCCTGCAATTATAGCCTCACACTTTTTCTTTCTTGTCCCTTTATTTTCACAGCTCCAGTTCTACTTTACAACATTCTCTTTTTCCTGGACAATCACAGTGACCTTCTCACATGTAGCAGCCACATATGCATCTCTTTAGATATTCAACTGTCCATACCAAAGTTAAAACAGTTTATACATTACAAATGTATATGTATACACAGATAAATGCAGTTCTGTAATCATGATCACAAATCATATAATGCATAATCTTGTCTTTTAAAAATAAAACTCTTTTCCATAGTCTTTTAAAAACTATACATTTTCCATAGGATACTTTCCAAAATCCTTTCTCTATCACCATTCAGGACACAGAGTTAGAACTCTATGCCTTTATTGATATGGTTTTTCTTCAATGAGGATCCTTTAACCAATGGATTTAAATGAACAAATAAAAGATCATGCTTTATTTCACATCTCAGGTTTCAGTTTTTCACAAGTGTTATATGCTGCTGTGACATATTTTCACACTCCTTTTGTTTTTCTATCACAGAGACTAATTTGTCAGTTTCTATGTTTATTTGTTGTTCCTTCAATTTTTTGATCATCTTTAAAATAATTGTAATAAACCTGAATTGATTTCAGTATCTCCCACAATGTCTACCTCTCCACCAGACAGCACAGGTCAGCAACATACAGACACCTGTAGCTGAAGTTTTTTCCAGTCCTGCCCAGCATCACAGACCCCACAACTACTTATAAAATAATCACTCAGAGGCTTATATTAATTAAACTGCTCAGCCATTAGCTCAGGCCTACCATTGACTAGCTCTTACATTTAAACTCAGCCCATTTTTGTTAATCTATATGTTGCCAAGTGTTCTGTGCCTTTATCTGTTGTCTTTACATGCTGTTTCCTGGATGGCAGGCTGGTGTCTCACTACTCAGCCTTTCTGTTCCCAGAATTCTCTTCTCTGCTTGTCCTGCCTATACTTCCTGCCTGGCTACTGGCCAATCAACATTTTATTTATAGAAAGCGATATCCACAGCACTCCTCCCCCCTTTTTTTAAAGGAAGGTTTTAACTTAGTAAAATTACATATAACAGAACAATTATCAAGCAAGAATTACAGTTACAATATCTAATCTATTTATAATATCTAGTGTATTTGTATTTGGCAAAATTAAAGAAGATATTTTATCTATCCTATATTTGTGAGTCTAAGGTTTTATATCTAACATATCTTTTATCATGACTAAGGAAATTATAACTATTTAGTCTTCAACTACATCAAAGACCTGAGAAACAGGAGAAGGACGCAAGCAACTTTCAGGAGTCTTGCGAGAGTAGACAGAGACAGCTGGCAGCCTGGACAGTCATCCAAATTTCCTCTGTAAAGTTGGGGCATCTGTCTTTAGCCCACAGGTCTAGAGTCTCTCAATCACTTCTCTCTGTGTCCTGTAGAATGTCTGGCAGTTTCCTCTGTGAAGCAGGAACCTGAAGGATCATTTTGCCCAGCAAAATTCAGTGGTCACCTTTCTATGGGTCCTGCATATCCAGTTGATCAAGCAGTCCAGGAAAGAATAGTTTCTTGCCCAAATGGCTATTTTTGCCAAGAAGAAGATAAACTCCATACAGAGTGTCTTGGATGCCCATCCTCCTCTCTGAAGTAAATCGGTGCTGCCAGGAGCAGACATGTCTCACTGTCCAGAAAGCCTAAGTTTTTAAAACATTTTAAATGCCATATTCTGTGTCTTTGAAGTGTTTGAAGATTACCTAGCTATCTGAAATATATCTATGTATACCTAGAAAACTTAACATGACTATAAGTTTGACTATCATAGAAGACTAATTGTTAATCTGTATTTTTTAATTATCCACTACAATCTAAATGAGTTACATAAACATAATACCTCAAACAAGAGTAGAAATATATATATGTATGTATGTATGTATGTATGTACAGTATAACAAAATTAAGTTTAAACTTGTATCAATAAACTAAAATCCATAGTAATGTAAAACATTTCTAAACAAGTTGTTATTCTTTAAAAGTAGGTTCATTAATCAACCCTTTTATCCTATCATATCTATATCAAACACCTGAGACCTCATATAGATGTTCATATTCTCCTCCGTATCCTAAGTACACAGCTACCAGCCTGCTTAAATTGGGGAAATACTAACTTCATGACTTAATCAACATTGTATGCAAAAGTGCTTCATGTATCATGATTCTCTATAGCCACCTACTGTCATTTTTTTCAGGAATTAAGTGGGACAAAATGTAAATTATGCAAATTCGTTTCTTACTTTATAGTTTACTTTAGATGAGTAAAACTGACATTTATTGCAAGTTGACATCTATGCATCTGTACCCACGAGAAAAATGTTCAGAAACACCTTGGTAACCATTGTAGATTAATTTCTAAATGGTCTTATTAAATAAAAAACACAGAGCCAGATATAGGGGTGAAACCTGAGAGATCAGGGAAATATGGAAAGCCACAGCTAACCTCACCTCACCAGTTCCACAGCTTCCAAAGGTGAACTATTTTCTGTCTAGCCATACCTATATGCCTTGCTGTTCTGCCATCTGATTTGTTCTTTCTGTACAGCTATATCAATTCCTCTTCCTGCCCAGATCTGTCACTTCCTGTCTGTCTGTACAGACCTCCAGTCCTCCATGGTTAACTAGTGTTGGAATTTAAGGCGTGTGCCACCACACCTGGTTTTGTTCCCAGTGTGGTCTTGAACTCACAGAGATCCAGACAGATCCCTGCCTTCCAAGTAATAGGATTAAAGGTATGTGCTACCATTGCCTGACTTTTATATAGTGACTGGCTTTTTCCTCTGATCTCCAGGCAATTTTTACTGAGAGACACAGTATTTTGAGGGACACAATACATCACCACAGAGAACAAAGGATTACATGTGTAAAATATACTCTTGAACCTGTTGCCTGATCTTCCCTCTGCATTAGATAAGATTAGTACATAGAAAGGCTAATAAAAAGGAAAGATACATCTAAGACAAATAGATACTTTAATTTTCTTTTACTAAATAATTTTGCTTCTGGATTCTGGAAAAGTAATCCAACCTTTTTTATTTATTTATTTTTGACAGTTTCATAAATATATACAGAGTATTATGATTATATGATGCTCACTATTGCACTCCAACATCTCATTATTTTCCCTCTGAATCTGTTCATCCTAATTAACCCCACCCTACCTTAATTCCTCTTATTTTCTTCATGACTCACTGACTTTCAGTATTGTTGCTGTGTGAATATAGGCAGGGGGTTACTTGCAAATTTTTAATAGATAAAATGCTTCTGTATTCAATAGAGCATGTTCATACATTCCTTTTGTTTCTGTTTAAGTTGAATTAGCTTGAGATATCCTATTTCTCATGGATAATATATTAACTCTGTAAATTATGGCTTTTCTTATACTTAAGAAGGGTTGCAATCTGAAATACTCATTCATTGCAATTGAAAATACCCTAAGTTGAAAATATATCTAGTGTCTACATATACTATAAACATCACAGTTTAACAACAAAATACCCACAGAATGCTAGCCCTTTGCTCTTATGATTCTGTGGCTGATGGGGGTAATTGTGGCTTACTGCTGCTCTCCAACAGCTAGACAGGAAATCATACAGCATATCAGTGGCCAATGGAAAGATCAAAGTTTAAAATTTAAAGTGCAGAGAGAGATAGGAGGTAGCTCAACAGCAATAAACAACCTTCACATACATCTATCTGACTTTGACCCCTAGTGCACACACACACACACCCCAAAACAGACAGACAGACAAACAGATAGACACACTCACAAACACACACAGAGACACACACATACACAGACATCACAAACACTGACACACACACATACACACTCACACGTACACACAGAAACAGACACACAGAGACAACACACAATATTTATGTAATGATTTCTTAACAATTATAACTTTCACTCTCTTGCAAAGCTTTCATATTAGTCTCTTTTTAATTGAGAGCACATGTATCTTATATTCATAAGACATTTCAAAGCCCAGTAGCCCTTTTTTATTTCATTATATTTTAGTGAAACAAAACTGTGATGAACAAGACTCTTCATGACCATATCTGCTCCCCAGATGAGGAATGATGTCCACAAATGCTATAAGAGCTAAGGATTGATAATCATCTAGACATTCTTAAACATTAGTCCCAGTTCATTGAGCTGTATTAAATTCTAAGCTGACAAAAGTGAATACAACAAACATAATTTGGTAGAAGACTATTATCTTAAAGTGCAAAAGTGTATTTATCATCAATCTTTAAATACCTCGTGTTAGCCCTTACCTAGAACAAGAAAAATTGGTAAGAAGTATGTCATTCTTCTCATGTCAGCTTCCGGTCACAAAAGCACTTCCATTATAAATAGATAAAGGGAGTTTAGGTGGAAACAAAATCAGTGATTCCTGAATCTGTTTTCTAGCTGCCATAATAAGTTGCCAAAAACTTGGCTTAAAATGGTGCCAATTTAGTAATGGAGGTTGGAGGTCTGACAGGGCTCTCACCCTGATACAAGTCAGTTCACTGGGAGAGCTGCATTCCTTTAGGAAAGTCATAGATGAGGATCTGTTTTCCACTTTGTCTTCATCTATATGTAACTGGCATTCTTTGACTCATGACCCCTTTTCTCCATCCTTAAAGATGACAATATCATATTACTCTGGTCACCTCTCTCTCTGCACACAGCTGTTAAGTGGTCATTACTTTAGTGAATATGTGTGATATCAGACTTAATGACGATAATACAGGATAATCACATCAACAAAGTCCCATTTGTCAAATAAGGTACCATACCCACAGGCTTTAGGGACTAGAACAAAATAGGGGGAGAAATAGCTTTAGAAAGAATAAAGAGTTAAGTACACTGAATATAATGGGTAATCAATAAAGACACATTGACTTTTATAATACGTTAAGTAGAGTTCAAAATATGAATCATGGAAATAACTTGGTTCAGTTACTATGTTTTGGGGGAATATGCAAGATAACCACTGACAGGTTAAAATGTGTTTCTTAACATTGATCAACTTTAATTCCAATAGGCATTAAGGGCATTTCTTAAAAATGTGTGTTACAGGGCTGGTGAGATGACTCAATGGATAAATACTTGCTGCAGGAGCATGACAAGCTGAGTTTGGATCCCTAGCACCCTCAGAAGAGCCTAGCAGAGCTGTAGAGGTCTATAACCTAGGGAGAGAGGGGCAGAGACAGGTGCCTCCTTGAAGTTGTCTGGTCAGCCAGTGTAGTTGACTTGAGTATCTCCAGTCTCAGTGAGAGACTTGTCTCCAAAATTAAGGTAGTGAATGAAAGAGGCAGATCCCCAGTGTTGATCTCTGTCCTCCACAAGTGCATGCACGGGATGACATACTCATATCCAAATGAAGACATATACATACTACTCAAAATTTATAAAGAGAAAAAAAGAACATTTCCATACTTGAGCCATTTGCTCCATCTGGGGACTTTAAATGGTACTCATGGCTGTGTTTTGACAAGCACATCTGTAGCTGAAAGTTTTCCTGTGGCCCACCTGGCCCTTGGTCAGGACAAATCTCTCTCACCCGCTGATCCCACAG
The DNA here is from genome assembly GCA_902168325.1 of Peromyscus nudipes. Classification (NCBI taxonomy): domain Eukaryota; kingdom Metazoa; phylum Chordata; class Mammalia; order Rodentia; family Cricetidae; genus Peromyscus; species Peromyscus nudipes. Next base: position 5,691 of record CABHPH010092551.1, read on the forward strand.
CCACTTGAACCCAAATAAACACATGCAGGCTAATATCACTTTTAAACTATGGCCATGGCAGGCTTCTTGTTATCTAGTTCTTATATCTTAAATTAACCCATTTCTATAAATCTATACTTTGCCACATGGCTTGTGGCTTACCCGTACTTTTACATCTTGCTTCACATGGCAGTGCCTGGCAGGATCTCCCCTGCTCTGTCTTTCTCCCTCCTATCTGTTTGGATTTTCCACCTGCCTCCAAGCTGCCTTGTCATAGGCCAAATATCTTTATTTATCAATCAATCAGAGCAATATATTTTCACAGCATACAAAAATACATTCCCCCATCACTTCCCCTTTTCTTTCTAAACAAAAGGAAGGTTCTAACCTTAACCTAGCAAAATTACATATATCAAGCAAGAATTACAGTTATAATATCTAATCTATTTATATTTGACAAAATTAAAGAAGATATCCAATCTATCCTATATTTGTCTAAGGTTTCATATCTACCTTATCTCTTATCATAACCAAGGAAAACCATAATTATAACTATCTAGTCTTCAACTACATCAAAGACCTCAGAAGGATATAATATTACCTAAGTAAACAGGAAGTGCATTGTAAGCAACATCAAAAGATCTAGAATGACAGAGACAGCTGGCTGCCTGGACAGTCATCCAAAGTTTCTCTCTAACATTAGGGCATCCATCTTCAGCCTATAGGCCTAGAGTTTCTCAGTCACTTCTCTCTGTGTCCTGTAGAATATCTGGCAGTTTCTTCTTCAAAGCAGGAACCTGAAGGATCATTTTGCCTTGCAAAGTTCAGTGGTCACTTCTTATGAGTCCTGCATATCCAGTCGATCCAACATTTTGTCAAGCAGTCCAAGAAAGAACAGTTTCTTGTCCAAATGGCTATTTTTGCCAAGAAGATAAAATCCATATCTGTCTTTGATACCCATCTTTCTCTTTGAAGTAAATTGGTGCTGCCAGGAGCAGACATGTCTCACTGTCCATAAAGTCTAAGTTTTTAAAGTATTTTAAATGCCATATTCTGTAGGTCGTTCAAGTGTTTGAAGATTATCTAATTGAAATATATCTATGTATACCTAGAAAATTTAGCGTGACTACAGGTTTGATTATCATAGTAAGACTAATTATTAATCTGTAGTTCTTAATTATCTATTACAATTTAAATGAGCTGCACAAACTTAATACCTTAAACAAGAATAGAAATATACATACAGTATAACTAAATTAACTTTAAATTTGTATCAATAAGCTAAAATCTATACCAATGTAAAACATTTCAAACAAGTTGATCTGTAAAAGTAGGTTCAACAATCCACCCTTTTATCCTAGCATATCTATATCCTATGTTTCCATATCATATCCCCTTTCTTAGTTTAGAAAGACATTGATTATGACCAATAACAATTTGTAACCAACAACCTAAACAAAGACAAACATCCATAATCCATTTTTTGGGAATGTGGGCATGCATAGTTTTCTAGGCTATTTCCTGCTTATGAGGACACAAAGAAAATTTTAGGATTATGGTCAAGTCCTGAATGGAGTAGGATGTGAGGCTGTATTTTTCTGAGTCAGTTGCCTTGAAGTTGATTTTGGTTGTTGGATGATCTGGGCTGTTATGTCGTTGGAGACCCTCCAGGTGGTCTTGGCTGGTTAGACCATATTAGCCTGGAAGCAATCCACAGGTTCTCATCTTCTGTGGAAACAAAAGCAGAACCTCTTTTCCAAAGCAATGTATCCTTAGACATATATTTTGAAATCAAGATATCTTTAAAATATACATATTGATTTAACTTAGCAGCTTTTACAATCAAATGTCTTTCTGCAGTTAAAAATCCCAAAGACAACACAATCCAGACTCTGTGTGATTTCCATCTTTACATGGCTTATTTTTTATATTGCTTTTACTTTCTCTTTAAAGACTTTATATTTTAAAACTTTTTGTTTCTTTATATAACTGTCTATATTCCTTTTCCTCTCTCTTCCAAGCCTACATACATTTTTACAAACATTGTAAACCATTTAAAGTCTTATTCTATCTGAGTCTACCTTATTGTGAATCTATTGCTTTAAATTGCAATGGTTAGTACTTAAGCAGCAGCCTTGGCTGCTGACTCTGCCCATCTCAGCTTTTCAACATGGTGGAGATAATTCACTGCCAGCTCTGGGAGCCATACTGTCTGCTGACTCTGAGAGAGCATGAAGCCCAGAAACCTCTTTTTTTTTCTTTTTTTGTCTGTACTAGCAAAGGCTAAATACACCATGCAGCATAATGTGTGGCTTGGAGATGTCTCTGTAGAATCCGCCATGTTTCAGGTCAAGCCCACACACCACGAACCTGACATAGAGTAGCTTAAGCCTGCAGGCTGTGGCTGGCTTGAGAGAGACAACTAGGAAACTGTTTTTAGCTCCATTTTAGAATCTTTTTGTTTTTTAAAGCTTTCTCAGGTTTTATGTGTAAACTCTTGCTCCACGTTTTGGTGCCAAATGTAGTTAGAAGTTTTCCTGTGTCCCAGCCAGCTGGCAGTTGGGACAAATCTCGCCCACTAGTGTCCCCCAAATAAAGACAAAGAGGCTTATATTAATTACAAACTGTTTGGCCATTAGCTCAGGCTTATTACTGACTAGCTCTTACACTTAAATTAACCCATAATTCTTATTTATGTTTAGCCACATGGCTTGCTATCTTTTCTCAGTTCTGCTTTCACATCTTGCTTCCTCTGCCTGGCTGGTGACTCCTGATTTAGCTTTCCTCTTCTCAAAATTGTCCTTATCTGCTTGCCCCATCTATACTTCCTGCCTGGCTACTGGCCAATCAGCATTTCATTTATCAACCAATGTACAAAAGCATTATCCCACAGCACACATGATCATGGTGGCTGTCTGTTTACTTTCCATACTTTAAGAAATGCTGCAGTAGCAATTATATAGCTATCACTGACACTAAAACAACTTAATCATGCACCCTGACTCTTGAGGATATTTATAATTCAACATTGACATTTAGTGTGAGATAGCACAAAATAGAGTTTAACTTAGGACAAACAAAGTGATTGTGGCTCATGAAAATGTATTTTTCAAATCGATTACTACAATTTATTTGTCATTTCACAAAGTATGTAATTGGAATGAATTGAATATTTGTTCTTTTTATTTCAAAGAGTCATTCATTGCCACTGGGCTGGGAGCTGCTGAAAGAGCAAAGAGCATCTTCAACCCTAGAAAACACACTCACTCTTTGCCTTTTTGCTTCAAGTAAGGAAGGAAAAAATTTCTGTGAACTAACGAGAAAATGAACTCAATGCTGTACATAACTTACAAAGAACAGTGTTACTCTGAAACTACCATATTCCATTTACTCTGATGATGATATGAACTGAAGGGTGGTCTTCAGCTCTGTTAATGTGTGACTATAAAGCTTGATCATACAGGCAAGTCTGGCTACCCTCCCAGAAACACATTCATTTCTAACATGAATTGAGAACAGTTTTACATACAAGGCTCAGTTCACTGTAAATCTGCATGGCCAATAATAATAGCATGCTCAAAACTAAACTTCTTATAATTCTGATGCATACACACCTGTCATCTTACCACAAGATTATCATCATCTCTGTGGTTTAAATTCTCCTATGATTACTATAAGATAATATATAATTTAATCTAAAGATTATTATATTGGAAATTAAATAATTTTCCAATGTTTATTATGCCTACTGACATAAAAATACAAATATCTTATTTAGTCTGTAGCAAAATCCATTCAATAGTTTGATTTCAGAATGGTCACATATGCTATTATAACCAAATTTAATTATGTTAATTGAAATCAGATTGGATAGTTCATTTCTCTAATTTAATATTCTAACTTAATGCTCTTATGATTATTTCTATGTTCTTTTTAAAAAACATTAAGTTTACTTACATCATGACCTATGCTCTTTAATGTTGCTGGAACATTCAATGCTGCCAAATCCTCCTTACATCATTAATTTCACTACACTAGACTCACCTCGACCACCAGTGACTGGGAGATTGTTATCCAGTTCTGTGAGCCATGGACTGCCACTTCTCTGAATCTGTAGGCGTGCTTTTATATGTTAAATATTGTATAAACTTTCATGCAGAGACATGAACAAATGTCTGTTCACCTGAGGCACTGATGACAAACCAAAGAAAGAATTCCACCCAGATCTTTCTTAGTAAAGCAGGGAGTTTATTTGAAGTTCCTTACAGGTGCAAAGATGATGGAGGCCTACTTTACTGCTGTGTAGCTCACCCAGTGTGGATGATGACACAAGAAAGCTACAGCCTCCAAGCTCCCTGTACAGCACTAAGATGTTCATTTTTGTTCACATTTTGTATGGATACTTGCTACATGTCTTTTCTTCTCAACTTTATTTTCTTAAGCCTTCCCAGCACAATGTGCCCACATAAATTCCCCAGCTTATAACTACTTATGAAGTCACTATGCCTTACCTAATCCATGTATAGTATGGTCTTTCTCATTGTGCTATAAGTTTGAAAGTAGGCTCCAAAGGATTAAACAAAAGAAGTGCAGCGCCAGGCACTGAAACCCTGGGGATAAGATTCCTGACTCCAGCCGGGTGGCAGTGGCACACGCCTTTCATCCCAGCACTTGGGAGGCCAAGCCAGGTGGATCTCTGTGAGTTGGAGGCCCGGTCTACAGAGCGAGATCCAGGACATGCACCAAAACTACACAGAGTTTTGAGAAACTCTGTCTCAAAACAAAACAAAACAAAAAGATTCTTGACTGCAAACAATGAAAAAGTAAGTGTGGCTACCTAAAGAAGATCTGAACAATGATGACGCCAGTAGAAATTGTGGCACAAAAGGGTAAATCTCGCAGGGCTGCATCCATAGACAGAGCAACAGCAGCTGATAACTGCCGAGAGAGGGAGAGAGAGTTAGTCTCTCCAGGGCTGAGCCTCTTAATTTGTTATCCAATACAAAGCTCTCAGCCATGTACTCACATACTTACAAACAACACTAAATGGACGTAGTAGGTTTCATTTATAAATGCATTATTAGCCATGTGTAAAAATAATAATAAAAGAAAAAGAGGCCATCAATATGATGAAGGAATATCCCAATATGGGGAAGCATAGGACAGGTTAGGGAACAGGAAAACGGGAAGGACTAGACTATCAGTTCAGGAAGGCAAGGAAAAAATGATGTAAATATATTTTATTATAAACAATAATTATAAACGTAATGAGATTAAAACAAAGATTAAAGTGTCCTATGCTATATGCTGAAGTCAGGGCATGGACAGAGTGTGATGAATATGTAAAGGAGGATGTTCCATCCTGGATGGCTACATGACTTTCTGAAGTCAGTAATGTGTAAAGCCAGACTGAACACCATGTTAAATTGATGTCATGAAAAAGGACTCTTTCTTCTTTTGCAAAGAGAGACATTGGTATTCTTTATTCCTCGTTTTTATAGGACTTGTGGAGTGCTTATATCCATTCACTCATAATTTACCACTCATTTTCTTTCACAAGATAAATATCCTATAAAAAAGATCTCTATTATATTTATTTGAAGTTCATATTCTTCTTAAAAATTAACATAATTTTTGTTTAACACTTAAGCAAAAAATAGAAACTGTAAAAATGACACAATGTCTTTGAAATACTTATAATAACTGCTAATCTTTTTAGTATGAAGACAATCTATTAAAATGTATGTTTAATATCAAATTATAATATCAAATTTTAATTTGGAGATTAATATCTAAAATTATTTCACTTTTAATATGCTTCCAGACACTTTTAATATTGTACTGAAAACCAAAGTTGGAATTTTAAACAATCACTGTATATGCAATTGATTTGAAATCTCTTTTTCAATTACCTGAAAGGTTTATAAAGCACACAGTGTCAATATATGTGGAATTGAATGGAGAATACTGCAGACAGTTATTTCTTCTATCTATTACTTAAATATTTTGAAATTGTTTAAATAATATTAAAAAATACATAGACACACACATATATGTGTTCATATATACATATATATAATTTTGATTCTTGTATACTGTATGGTGTACTGACTTTTTCCAAGAAATTTTAAATCAATTGTGTATTTTGCACAAATAGATGATATGTGTATAAACATTCTGATGAAAGAGAAGTAGACAGATTGATTTTTAAATTTACTCAGTTGATCAAGTTTAGGTCTTCATTACATAAAAAAACAGCAATTAGAAGACATATAATCTTATCTGCCAACATGAATAACTTCCATGCTGCTTAGTTAAAAGACAAAGAATTAACTGAAGGAAACAGCAGCAGCTCTGTGGAGAAATGCTGGCTGTATTAGAATTCAGTCACTGACAAAAACCACAGAACTTACTATTTCCAACAAATTAGAAACTACGTGTAGGTTGAAAATGATTATTATAGACTTTCAGTTAAGATATGTGTACGGCTGTAATGCCTATGTAGTCTCTCCAAAGACATTACTACTGGGAGCATGCTGCCATCTTAGAGAGGGAAGCCAACTGTCATATCTTAGTCCTCAGAGACTTCTAAGAATTTAAAGTACAATCACCTGTGTGAAAAAAGGGAATTTCTGCATGGAGAACATTTTTAAAACACTAAAATGGCTCCTTAGGGGAGGCACTTTCAAAGCAGCTGAAAGGTTCACGTTTCCACCAGAGCAGATATTCCGGAAGGGTAGTCAATTAATGGCCCATGTTTGCAATAGAGCTCTACTTTCAAGTTAGGTGGTATGAAAATGATGACAACTTACAGCAAATTCCTTTGAAAGATTTCTTCCTCTTGTAACATTTATTCATATGAAAAAAAGAGAAAAGCTTCCATGTGATTTTGTGACCCCTTCTAATACTTCACTAAAATTTTCCACACATTTTGAAATCCATGAAATTTTAATTACTCAAATCACCTGCTTAATGAGACATAGTAAAAGAATACATTTAGGGATCAAAGGACAGTTTTCTATGCTAACAGCCACCAAAAGAGTTTCTCTTTTAGTTGATTTTTAAAAGAAAACTCTGAGGCAACTATCATTACATAACACCATAATTCTACCTCAGTTGGCATACCTCTTCCCTGCTAGAACTCAATTTAAAAGATTTGACATCTTGAGGGTAATATCTCCAATGATCATCAAACATTAGAGCCATTATCCAGGAAATATGCTAGTAAATAAAACAAAGATTATTCTTTTTGAAATGTAATACATAACAAGGAGTGCTTACATATAGCTATAATCACTTTATACAAAAATTTGATGGAACTAGAGAGATGGCTCACCTGTAAAGAGTATTTGCTGCTCTTGCAGAAGCCTAATGTTCCACATGGCATTTCACAACCATTTAGAACTCAAGTTCCAGAGATACCCTTTCCTGGCCACCACAGGCACTGCCTGCACGTGGTATGCATACATGCATGCAGGCAAGATACCCATTCTCATAAAATAAAAACAACCAAAAACATTTAAATTGTTATTAAGTACTGAAATTACAAATATATTCATAATTCCTTAGCATCAGGACTTGGTTGCTCCAGAAAAATATGTGCAGAAATGAACAGGACACAACTGTAATATTTTGCTGAAGTATTATTTGTATTAAAGAAAATAGAGATAAGAAATGCCCTTCCATCATTAATGACTAAATAAATATCTATACAAAAGCTATAAGCAAAAATAATAATAATCAGAGTATCTAATGGTACGTACTTGTGGTAGAGTGTGAATTTGTGTGTATGCAAATTCATTGGCAGATATTAGGCAGCTGTATTTATGATGACAGCAAATTGTGGGAGTGAGATCATGACAGTGTAATATAACTTCAATTAGAAATTAATAGTAAAGTTAAAATTTAACATGATGAGTTTAATTATAGAGGAAAGGTTTACTGTGTAGGAGGAGCATGGGGTGACTAATTTTTGACAGCTCTAAAATAGGAAAAGTTCATGTAGCTGAATTCAATATATAATGAATATGGGCTTATATAAAGGATAAAGGCCTGTGTGTTTTATTTTCAACAGTAAGTTACCAATTAATACCTTAATGAAAAATTTCATAGAGATACCATATAGGTTTTGTTTCAATACCTTTGACTCAGAGCCCAGTAGAAGTTCCATTTAGAGAGAAGACTGTGTCAGACTGAGATGTGGACAGACAGAAATTATCTGCACAAACACTTCTAGAAAGACAGGTCTAATTTAGGAAGAAGAGCAGCCGTTGTAAGTCTAATTTCATTCTCAGTAAATCCCTCAATGCAAACTGTTGCTTGCTTTTTTGTATTTGCCCACCTGATCCCTTTAAGTTGATAAACAGTTCTATCAAAAATCCATCTATATCACATATAACCTTCAAAATGATGTTAATTTGGAATTAAAGTATCCTATTTTTTCATGCTTCTCTAATGAAGAAAACCCCTTGTAGTTTTCTGACCATAAGAGACCATGTGGGCAAGACTATATTTGCTTAATGCATATATTAATAGACCATATACTCAACATGTTTTAAGCATATATTGTATTTAATATTTATACATAAATGTAATGTTAAGATCCAATCCACCACTATTTCCTCCCCTCCAATTACTCCCCATTCCCCTACTCTTCCCTTCCAACTTCATAGTCACTCTCTCTCTCTCTCTCTCTCTCTCTCTCTCTCTCTCTCTCTCTCTCTCCTCTCTCTCTCTTTCTCCCACTGTTACATTTTCTTAAGGAAAGCATATCCTTTATACCAACCAAAGAAACTGTAAGTGCAAAAGTATCCTAAATAAGATATTATTGTCAAATAAGTATAAGAAACTTAAGGTACAATTATTTCTCTTGTTAATTCTAAAAGGAAAAGATACTTAGTTTATTTATGATTTTAATTCTTCCTTGCAAGAGTTGCAAAATTGGGCTAGAGAGATGGCTCAGGGATTAAGAACACTGTCTGTTCTTCCAGAGGTCCTGAGTTCAATTCCTAGCAACCACATGGTGTCTCACAACCATCTATAATGACAATCCAGTGCCCTCTTCTGGCGTCCAGACATACATGTAGGCAGAACACTTAATACAAAATAAATAAATACATACATATATACATACATACATACAGGCCTGGCATGATGGCTCATGCCTTTAATCCCAGCAATCGGGAGGCAGAGGCAGGTAGATCTCTGTGAGTTCAAGGCCAGCCTGGTCTACAGAGCGAGTTCCAGGACAGATAGGGCTACACAGAGGAACTATCTCAAAAAAACAAAAAAAAATAAGATTTGCAAAATTAAAAATTAATACTGAAGCCATGAAACCTGAAGAACAAAATACCAGAAACTAGTGTGTCTTCTGGTAGGTTACACATAAGGTCCAGATGGTAAGCATTTCCTCTTCAGCCTTTACCAGTAACCAAGCAATGTTTGATGAGGCAAAAATATATAGATGTAGCTTTCTCTAATTTCTTTGCACTAAGGGACATTTCTAATCAAAGTGTGACTAATTAATCCACTGTCAATTAGGAAGACACTAAAAGAAACCAATAAAAATGCAATTTTCAAAAGCTACCAATAACTTCAAAGTAGTTTGTTTTTATATTCCTTCATTCAACCAAAACCAAATCAAAATTTCAATCAGGAAACATGAAAGAGCCAAATATTGTCATAATATCTCTTTTTTTTTGTAATTTAGTCCCCAAATTCTAAGACTATTTTTTCATTAATATGTCTCCCTTTGGAGTACAAAAGTAGCACAGACATGCAGAATTCAGTATGAAATTGAGGTAATATTTAACTGGGATCTGGATGAAGGGGAGGAAGCACCAGGCAAAGACCTCTGGGAGGAGTTTTGAGATACAGGAGTGTAATAGGGAAGACCAAGGAAGCTGGGCTGCATGACAAATAACACTTTGTTTTAGTCAGTTTCATATTTCCATATATAAAACAGCTATTCAAATTTACACTTTAAACATTTTACATGTTGAGGCTAGAGAAATTATGGTTTCATGTTTCCAAGTGTTTGCTGCTTTTGATCTCAGCACACATATCAGGTGACTCCCAACTACTTCTAACTCCATCCAGTTCCAGGGCATTTGGTACCCTCTTTTGGTCTGTGAGGGCACCTATGCTCCCCATACATACACACACTCACAAACACATACACACACACACACACACACACACACTAAAAAAATAATTCTAAAATATATGTGTGTTGACATCACTTTGCTTGAAACCAGGTATGTTTTAGACTTGAGAATTATGTAAATTTGCAATATTTATGTCAACATTGAGGTATCTCAGGGAGGGGATCGAGGCCTATATATGTAATTCACTTTGTGTCTCACATACATGCCATTTGAAGGTAAGTTTTGTGCAATAATTATATTGTATCTATGTCCAGGCATAGCTTTTCACTTAAAGTCGGGTGCAGAATGTTGCATGGTGGCCTCATGGTGGCACTCAGAAGGTTTCAGATTTTGATATAGTTCAGATTTTAGATTACATATGCCGATCACGAATGACATGTATTTCATAACTTTAGAAAAAGCTCTATTTAAGCCAGAATATAGGTCACTAATAGCAATTAAAAAGTTCTCCATGTATATGCATGAGATTCACATGGTGTCCCAATTAAGCTGTGCCTTAGGGTAAGTCAAGTTCATCTTTGATAATGATATTTTCCTTCTTGCCTAGGATTGTAGTGGGCTCTATCTATTATCATGATTGTTAGTAAGCTAATATTTCAGAGACTCAAGAAAGTAGGAATAGTCCAAAATCATTATTTTATTCACTCTAATTCTGTACTTAACTGGGGAAGCTAATGGTTTTCTGTTCTTAATTGTTCCCATGGGGCAAGAAATGTTTTCTTTTAAGGTTGAGTTCTAATGTAGCACACGCAGGCCTCAAACTTGCTATGTAGCTGAGGATAACTTCAAGCTTCTGATCCTCCAGCCTCCATAGAGGTGCCACTATTCTCTGTGTATGGGGTGCTGAGTACTGAACCCAGGGCTTCATGCATGCTGGATAAGTGCTCTATGAACCGAGCTACATGCCTACCCCTGATGCAGAATTTTTATTTTTGACATTTTGTGTTTTCAGCATAGAATTTACACTCAGTCTTCATTCAAGCAATTCTTATAACCTGTTGCTGAAAGAGTAAGTTGTGTGTGAAGTCACCACAATTTACTCTTGAAATTCAGCGTTTTAAATTAATTTCTGAGTGTTTTCCCACAGAGTCTTTTCCTTGAAATTGCCATTCAGAATGACACCAGTGAAGCTCATCCAGACATTATAACTGATAAAATGAAAATGCCACTCTGAGATGATTCTATCAAATATCATTAGGGTGAAAGTACATTATTTACAGAGTTAAATAAAATGAAGATAAAATATAAGCATAGAGAGAAATATATGAGGGCCTTCAAGATATAAGGCTGTAAAGATCACAGTTAAGAGTTGTTTTGTATTTCATTTATTCACTTGAAGGGACTCCAACCCTGAATCAGAATGCCATCAAAATGTGAAAACGGTAGGGGGTCTCTCTCAAGGTTGTTCTGATTTAATCAAAATGTTAGGCCTTGCTGTGGGATGGTCTGTATGTCAAACATGTTGCTTATTGGTCATAAATAAATTGCTTATAAATAAATCACTGATTGGCCAGTGGTCAGGCAGGAAGAAGTATAGGCGGGACAAGGAGGAGAGAATTCTGGGAAGTGGAAGGCTGAGCCGGAGACACTGCCAGCCGCTGCCATAACAAACAGCATGTGAAGATGCCGGTAAGCCATAAGCCATGTGGCAAGGTATAGATTTATAGAAATGAATTAATTTAAGATGTAAGAACAGTTAGCAAGAAGCCTGCCACGGCCATACAGTTTGTAAGCAATATAAGTCTCTGTGTTTACTTGGTTGGGTCTGAGCGGCTGTGGGACTGGCGGGTGAGAGAGATTTGTCCTGACTGTGGGCCCGGTAGGAAAACTCTAGCTACAAGGCCTCTCCAGAGAAACAGAACCAATCCATTTTGATGTGTGTGTGTGACAAGAAACTGTGTGTGTGTGTGTGTGTGTGTGTGTGTGTGTGTGTGTGTGTGTG
>CABHPH010092556.1:0-51374 GCA_902168325.1 Peromyscus nudipes
CTGCATTGTAATTTAAAGGTCAGGTGATAAAATCTGAAACCTCGTGACAGTTGTCTTAAGTTTGACAAAGACAAAAGTGGTGTCTAATAACCTAACCACATGGTTTCTCTTCTGGTTATATTAAACCACAGGTGATGTCTTTTGGTATAATAACCAAAAGTTTCTCTTTAGTAGTAATTCCTGCTATAATCCACTGAAACTTCTTCCCACTACCTGTTTGCTTGATGTGGGCTATATAGTGATTTGAAGGCTAGCCTGGGCTACTGTCTCGAGCAAGAAAGTAGATACACATAGTAAGTCATATTTTATTATGATGAGGGTCATCACTCAAGGTTCACACTCTAAATTCTTATCTATAGTCCTACGCTTATCTGACCAAGGCTGCTCACTTGTGCAACGTATCTTAGCTGAAGGTCAGGTCCAGTCTCTAACAGAGGACTCTGATTCAAGGGTCAGGATCCTGGGGACAACTCTTCCAGCCACAGGGCAGGTCAAGGTAGTGTCTCTCCAGATGTGTAGAGCAGAACGTTGCTCTTGGTCTCTGCTTATATGCTGTCCAGTGGGCGTTGTGGAGTTCTAGTTGTGTGTCTGTTATCTTGAGGGAGTGATGTCACTGGGTTGTGGTTATCAGGTGCAGCCTTGGGTGTAGTGGGGTTCCTGACGAAGCTGTTTTTACATGTCGAAAGGCTTTTTTTTTTTTTTTTTTTTACTATGCTCGTTATATCTACAGTGTGATCCTTTCTCTGTGCCTTCTCCTCAAGGCATTAATTTCATGTTGAGTATATACAGTTAGAAATTTATTTCTATTGGGAAGAGTTAAAAAGAGGATCTTGGGTGCTAGAGAGATGCCTCAGGGGTTAAAGACACTTGCTGCTCCTGCAGAGGACCCAACTTTTGTTCCCAGCACCCTATGGCTGCTCACAACCATCTGTAACTCCACTTCCAATGGATCCGATGAATACAATGTTCTTTTCAGGCCTCCACCGGCACCAGGCCCTCCTGTGATGCAGGCAAACACTCATGCACATAAAAATAAATCTTGCAAACATCAAAAGATTTTTAAAAGGAAGTAAAGAGCTTGTTAGAAATGGGAGGAGGGGCATCCCTGTGCTGTGGAGGCAGGAGGCTTAGCGGCTATGGCCTTTAAGGATGTGCAAGTAGAAATTGTGTTTTCCAAGCGAGCTGTGTGAGCCAGCCCAGGAGGGGCTTGAGCGAGGTGTTGAAGGCGCCCCCTGGTTTTGGCTCCTTTCTTCTCAAAATGCCAATGCTGACAGACCAACTCTGGAAAAGACTGTTGAGGTGAGGGTCTAGCCTCACTCTTCTGCATGCAGCTGTCCACTTTGTCCAGCACCATTTGTGGAAAATGCTGGCTTTTCCTCGGTGTGGTTTTTTTTGTTTTTTTTGGTTTTTTTGGCCTCTTTGTCAAAAACAGATGACTACAGAAGCCTGGGCTTACATCTGGATCCTCAATTTTATTCAGTTGATTAATGTCTCTGTTTTCATCCAGGTCCTGTGCCGTTTGTATTGTGACAGTTTTGTAGTATAGTCAGAAGTCGGGGAATGTGATGTACCTCTAGCAGTGTTTCCGTTGCTTGTCATTGTTTAGGCTGCCCTGGCTCTTTTGTGCATCCATATGAATTTTAAGATTGTTTTTCAATTTCTGTGAAGAGTTGCATTGGAGTTTTGATGGGGATTGCATTGAATCTGTACATTGTTTTTGGTAGGATGGCCATTTTTAGAGGATCAATCCTGCAAATCCATGTGTATGGAAGGTCTTCCGTCTTCTGGTGTCTAATTTCTTCATTGTTTTAAAGTTTTCATTGTACAAGTCTTTTACTTCCGTGGTTAGGTTGATTCCAAGATAAATTGTTTTGTTTGTTTTTTAGAATGAAGGTCAAGCTATTGAAAATCCCCACCTGGATGGGAGAAGGGCTCATGACCCCCCCACCCCCACCCCCACCCCTCTCACAGAGGAGCTCTTGGCAGTTGTTGGCTCCTGGGGGGCAGAGGAGTGTCAGTTTTATTCAGGGATACTTCCCCCTCCCCCCACAGGCTGCTCCCAGCAGATGGCCCTACACCCTTGCACATACAGGTGGCACTCAGGGACTCAGTGCCCTTAAAAAACAACACAAAACAACTCCTCAGATTGGGAGGGAAACACGGTGATGAGGGATAGAGGAGGGAGGGACTGGGGATAAATTTGATCAAAGCCTCAGGTGCATGTCTGAAATTCTCACAGAAAGAGTGAGGAGGAGAGTGAGGAACGAGAACCGATGACATTTTCAGGCTCTGCAAAGGCAGCTGATGCTGAAGTTGAGAAATGGCTTTTCTAAAAGTAGTTGAGATTCATTATGATCCCCCTCCTGACCTGGTTTTTCAGGCTAAGATCTCACAGGCTGGCTGGCCTTGGGATTCTGAACACTCCATTTCAAACCCCACTTACATGCTGGCATCACAGGTGTGCTCCCCGGCACCCAGTTCTGTAAGTGTGTTGGTTTGGTTTGAGATTGTGTGTGTGTGTGCGCGCGCGCTGATTGATTTAGATATGCTGTACCATTGTGTGCTGCTTACTTGGTATTTTATGTCTTCTTAAGCCATGGATTATTAACTGGAACTAGGCTGTTTGGGAAGGTTGAAGTACAGACACACCCTATGAAAGAACCCCCTCCTAAAGGAGCCCCAGGTTTCTGTGTTGTGAATGGCCACAGGCAGTTTTACCAAAAACAGGAGAGAAAGGAGCCAGGCGAGACCACTATTTTTAGGCTTGCTCTTAAGGAAGTTGCTTAGAAAAATCAAAGCTGATAGGTACTGATGTCCCAGCATGCATCTGTGGTGTTTCTGGAAGCATAGTAGATAGTTTGCAGTTGTCTGGCTAATGGCCCTAGAAAGATCAAGAAAATCTGCTGAGTGTCTGGATCTGGGGACAGCCGCTCCATCCCCCATCTTCATAATCTCAATCTTTGCCATAAGCTTTACCCTACGTTGATACATAATAGAAGTTAGGTATTTCCCCTCCCAAACATTAAAGAGCTACTTAAAATTATAAACATACAAAGCACTGTTTCTCAACTGTTACGACCAGTGGATGCTTCCGCTGTCGTTAGGCAGATTTTCATGTGCTATCTCGAAAAAATAGAAAAGGTGTATCCCCCGGGAGGCAGTGTTGAGAGCCTGGTGGCATTTCAGAGTGAGAGTGGGAAGCCCTGGTGCGGCCAGTTCTTCTAAAGACATTGAGTACAGTCTGTGCTGGCAAATCCCGAAAACTCTAGTGCTTCTTCCGATGAAGTGAATGAATGATTGGTATTACAGTAGGCAGTGCTTTCTTTATGGGAACCACTAAAATGGTGTGGGAATTGATGGTCTTCTGCTGTCTTTGTGTTTCCCGTATGTATTAGTTCATTTTCCCATTGCCGTTTCAAAATAAACCAACAGAAGCAACTTAGGGAAGGAAGACCTTGCTTTGACTCATGGTCTCGGGGTTGCAGTTTGTTGCAGGGACGCAGGGTGGCAGCAGAGGGTAGGAGGCAGCGTGTCACATTGAACCCAGTCAGGAAGAGAGAGAGGAAGATGATCCTCACTTCTCCCCCCCCACCCCTTTCTCTTTTTATTCAGTCTGGGACCCCTTAGAACACTGGTTCTCAACCTTCCTAATGCTGTGACCCTTTACAGTTCTTCAGTTTTGGTGACCCCCCAACCATCAAATTATTTTCGTTGCTACTTCATAACTGTCATTTTGCTACTGCTAGGAATCACAATGTAAATATTTTTTGGAGATAAATAAATAAAAGTTGCCAAAGGGGACTCAGCCCACAGGTTAAGAACCTCTGCCTTAGAATGATGCCCCTCACATCCAGGGTGGGTCTTCCCTTCTCAGCTAAACTTCTCCAGAAACTACCACCCTCGAAGACACATGCAGGTGTTTCTCTTCTGGGTAACTCTAAATATATTCAAGACGACATTGAGGATTAGCCATCACATCTTATGTCATGACGGTGTTTATGTATCCTAAAGTGAATCGGAACTCCTCTGTACATTTTCAGTAAAACACATCCTATGAGTTTGCCGTGATTGAAATGATTTCAGTATCTGCTGGACTGACTTCCAGTTTCCTGTGCGTGTTTGTCTAACACGTCATTGACTAAAGTCTTCTGTTGTTGGTGTTCCTTTCTTACTGTGACCCATGTTGTTTTTGAATCTCTTCCAGTGCCTGTACCAACTAATGTTCTAATTAAGTCTTATAACTTGGACGCGACCCTGTGCTGGGAATACCTGGACATGCCACAGACTCCTGTCTTTACTGTACAGGTAAAGAACTATGGGTGAGTATTGTTCATTGATTATTTCTATTCTGTTTTGATTGGAATCTTTGCATATTCCATAACTCTGTGTTCCTCCATCATCTTTCCTTCCCACTCACCGAACTTTAATCAGCTCTCTGTGGATGTCACAAAATGCTCAGGATACCGACTAGTTCTTCTCAATAGTGAAGTAGAGAAGTATTGCTGCCTTCCAAGATTTCTCTCTAGTCTCTTAGGAAACTAAGATTTATTAGCTGTTTGCAAAGAATACCCAAATGCGTTGAAGTAATGTCAGTGAGGGCAAACACCACCTTGACAATAGTTTAGTGGTATCTCAGATTAAATACTTACAGGTCAAGTGGACTCAAACAGAAAACCAGACTTCAATGTGGATTTGTCTTCTCATGATTTAATTGAGGTTAGCAACTTTTGATAGGCATGCTACGAAGGCAATCTTTGTATCGACCACACAGATCATAGTGAATGCTTATCCCAGGCATGGTGTCATGAAGTCTGGTCATTTGACAAAGGTGTTAGCACTCAGATCTATCCATTGTGCATTCTTCTAAGTAAATAACCTGTGGGGCAAAACGCCATGAGGACATGAATATCCTGTTCTACACAAGTCCACAGATATTTCAAGAGCTGTTAGTTACTATAACTCTGTCCTAGTTAGAGTTTCTATTGCCACGATGGAACACCAGGACCAAAGGAACTCGGGGAAGAAAGGGTTTATTTGGCTTACACTTCCACAGCACTGTTCATCATCAAAGGAGGTCAGGACAGGAACTCAAGCAGGACAGGAACCTGGAGGCAGGAGCTGATGCAGAGACCATGGAGGAGTGCTGCTTACTGGCTGGTTCCTCATGGCTTGCTCAGTCCAGTACCACTAGCCCAGGAGTGTCCCCACAATAGGCTGGGCCCTCCCCCATCAATCACCAATTAAGAAAATCCCCCACAGGCTTATGTTCAGACCCATCTTATGGAGGCATTTTCTTAATTGAAGTTCCCTCTCTTAAATGACTTTAGCTGGTGTCAAGTTGACATAAAACTCTCCAACACAGTCACGTAGTAAATTGACAGAAACATTAAACTCTGAAAACATACGGCATTTGAAAACTGTGAGGGACAGAAACCCTCATGCATAATTAATGTGAATGGAAATAGATCTGGCCCTGGGGGAAGAACTTTTATCTGACAAAACTTAATATGCTTACCTGGGCACGTTTTTTTGTGGTGCTGGAGATCAAACCCAAGGCTTTACACTGGCTAGGTAAGCCGTCTACCACTGTGCTACACTACCAGCTCCCATGTTGCGTGTGTGTGTGTGTGTGTGTGTGTGTGTGTGTGTATGTGTGTGTGTGTGTATGTGTGTTTATGTATGCAGTAGTGTGTGCATGTATACACACATACATGTGGAGGGCAGGACAACCTCAAATTCAGTCCTTGTTTGTTTATTTGCTTGTTTATTTTTTTAACGTGGGTTCTGGGGATTGACTTCAGGCCCTCATGGTTTGCACAGCAAGAACTTGATTGGCTGACTTGTCTCTCCAGCCAGGGTTCCCTTTTAGATCTGTTGATTCCACATGAGGAACCTGTAAGATACACCGTTATAAAAATACAACTTGAGATCAAATAGGAGATCTAACACATGACTACTACAGAAATGAATTACTGAATTAGCTTTGTAAAATATGAAGCAAATTTCATATTTTATGGACCTAAATGTAGTGACTTCCAGACTATGTTGTTCAGTGAAAAGAAAAGGTAAGTTCTATAAGGCAGATGCACTGTGCTCCACTGGAGAAGATGAATGAGATGAACTGTCTGTGTGGGTGTTGTCTGGGAAAAGAAGGGTCAGGAGTGAAAACCCTCCAGCCAGTGAAATTGGCTTCCTGCAAGAATGGGTAGCAATGTTGTGGAAACCAATAGGAAGAGCCTCATGTTTTCCTTAGAGTTGCTGCTTTCAGGGTTAAGCCAAGAAACAAAATGAAGATTTTTATAGGGAGTTGAAGGAATTTAACTTGTTTGATTGGCTTAGCAGGTTTTTGTTTCGTCTTTGTGGGGCTGAGGTCCAACTTATTCACATAAACAAGCACTGTACCTCCAAGCAACAACCCCAGCCTGCGAAGACAGAAAAGCAATTAGAAAGTCTCCCTCGTGGCAGAAACAGATGATGGGGACATGTTAATAGCCATCTCAAAGCAGGTTCTTACTGGCCAAAGGATGGGACAGCTTAAGCAGCAATATCAATAAGAACATGATAAATAAGAAAGAAACCCCATTATCCATATCGTCATTAAATAATAATGAAGTTGGGAAAATGCAAAGCTCTTTTGTGAGCAAGGAACTTCTAAAATGTTATGTTTTGTCAAGTGAAGCTGATACCTTAGGTGTTATCTCCCTGTAATGCCTGTAAATTTTATTGAAAAGATAAATCTAAAACAAAACAAAACAAAAACCTGACCACAATGAAGAGCTTTTGTAATGTGTCTGATTTTGTAATTGACTCACATCTGTATTAACAGGCTCCATAATGTTTAAAACTTAAATATGAAATGTATTGTATGAGTTCTGTCTCTTACAAAGGAATTTAGAGCATGTGTTAAGTATGCCTAATCTCAAATGCTTGTGACCAGAAGTATTTCATAGTTCTGGCTTTTTTCAGATCTTGAAAGGTCTATATATACCTCAGTAGATATCTTAGGGGTGGGACCTAAGTGTAAACATGAGACTTAGGTCATATATACCTTATCCACATATAGCCGGAAAGTAGCTGTTGTAATTTCTTATGGTGTTTTATCCAATTTTTAAATTGGATAATTTTTGTAAGGATTGGACCCAGGGCTTTGCACATGCCCCACAAACTTTCTGTCACTCATCTAGTCCCCTAGTCTCTATGATATTTTGAGCAACAAATTTCATGCAGGAAACAAACAACTTTGCATGGTGTAGCATCTTTCCTCTGTGACATCAAATGGGTGCTCAAAGCCTTGAATTTTCGAACCATTGGAATTTCTGAGTTTTTGGGTTAAGGATGCTGGGTTTGCACATTCCGTTCAAGACTAAGGGTTTCTTCTTTCATCTGCCTTCTCTGTCTTATTTTATTTTAGCTCCTCCAAGCAACTGGCTAGATGCAAAGCAAAACATAGATGAATGGCTAAAATTTGTGTGGTAATAAGATTTCCCATGTGTCACTCTTCCTGTTCATTTTAGGAATGAATGGGTTGACGCCTGCATCAACATTTCTGATCATCATTGTAATATCTATGAACAAATTCAAGATCCTGATATGTCTGTCTGGGCCAGAGTTAAAGCTACTCTTGGACACAAAGAATCTGCCTACGCATTGTCAAAAGAGTTTATTATGTGCCGACAGGGTAAGTAAGTAAGATTGTATGCATGGGTAACTTCTTAAAATTTTTATTTACTTAATTATTTTTATGTGTATGGGCTCTTTGCCTGCATGTATGTGCACCACATTCATGCGGTGCCCTCCTAGGCCTGAAGAGGGCGTTGGATTCCCCCTGGGGCTGCTATTACAGGTGTTTGCTAATTACCATGTAGGTGCTGGGAACCAAACCTGGGTCCTCTGAGAGAGCAGCCGGTGCTCTTAACCACGGAACCATCTCTCTATCCCCTACATGGATGTATTTTAATTCTGAAGTACTTATACTTCTGTGTATGTTTGCTTTTATTGATAGTTGCTACAGGTGTCTAGTAAACATATGACAGAATTTAAGGAGCCAGTGTCTTTTCCTTCTAGGCCCCACAAATAGCACTGAACTGGCCTTCGCTTTCCCACTTGAAAACCGTTTAACATCCAGTCCATTCGAATCCTGACCAGTGCTGTTCAGCATGGCTAGACATCAGCCTTTCCTTCCCTGTCTGATAGGAAATTTATTTCAAAGTTAGATCACAGAGGACGTGGCCGCTGGCCTCATTCCTCCTACCTCCCTTAAGTCCTTGAAGACCTTGGGGGCATAAATACCAACGTAACATACATTAACATAATACGTTAGAGTTTCCAGCCAGTGATGGTGGCCCCCACCTGTCATCCAGCAGGCAGGCAGGAGGCTCAGGGAACAAGGGCTAGTGAAGAGTTTGAAGTCTGTCTGTCCCAAAGAAACCCAAGTGTAGAGTTCTTTCTTGTCTCTGAATCCAGGGTTTCAGCTCTTTGCCATTCCAGCATCTTACCTATAGTTTACTGGTCTCAGCTCTCACTCCAGCTCCAGAATGTTCAGTATCAGTTATAATCTTGGGCGGGGCATCCCACCTTAGCCTATGCCCTAGTCTGATAGACCTGATGTCATCCCTTCCAACTTCCCTTCCTTCCTCACTCACCCTCTGTGCCTGGTTACTTCCGGGCTGGCATGCCTGTGGTGTCCACGTGCCTTGATTCTGCCCCCAACTCTTTGATATATATACTCAAGGCTTTCCCACCGGCCCTTCCTTTGCTTACTTTAGGTATTTTTTATTCTCTGGGTTCATCTGGTACATGCCATCTTTATGTCAGATTGTCTGCCACAGTTTTATCAAGGACCTACTGTGTCCCAGAAAGTATGCCTGAGGTGCACTGAAGAGTCAACGCCAGGCCTGGGTGGAAGACAGTATGTGCACGGTACATATGAGAAGCATATACAAACGTTCACCCCACAAGCCCCATACATCAGAGACACAGAGGTTGTGCACAGACGACCTGAGTCTCCAGTTCTGATTTTCACAGTAAAAACTGAATCATTAGCAAACTTTTTAGAAGTTTGCCAGACACCCATGGGTGTTAAAGACACTGGGTTTCAGTGAGGAAGATAACTAAAGAACTTTCCAGGAGCTGGACAGATGGCTCTGTGGTTAAGAACACTGGCTGTTCTTCCAGAGGACCTGGTTGTAATTCCAGCACCTACATGGCGGCTCACAGCCACCGGTAACTCCAGTTCCAGAGAATCCCAGACCTCTTCTGACCTCCACAGGCACCATGCATGCTCATGATATGTAGACACACATGTAGGCAAAATACTCATACACACAATAAATAAAAAAACAAACAAATAAATAAGGGCCTTTTCAGAAACAGTTTTTAGAAAACAGGTTCCTTAAGCTACAAAAAATAAGGATAAAAGAGAAGGTATTTCCTTGAGTTTCTATTTTGTATGCTTACGTGGGGGTGGAGGGCTCAGGAATGAACCTGGGGCCTTATATTGCTAGGCAAGTGCTCTACCTGTGAGCTACATCTCTAGCTTTCTGGTTTTACTTTTTACTTTGACACTGATTTGCCTAGGCTAGTTTCAGACTCATTCTTCAGCCCAAGCAGCTATTCAGCTTAATGGTCCTCCTGCGCTATCCTTCTAAACAGGAGGCATTACAGGTGTGTACCACCAGCCCAAACTATTCATCTTCTAAAAACCAACGTTTCTGACTAATTGTACCTTCCTAAAGACAAAGTCAGAAGTGAAATTAAATCACTAAAGCAGAGTTTAGGCAAGAGAGCGTCTCATCTGAGATTTATTAAACACTGTATTCTTAGAATGTCTTCTAGCTCTTCGAAGAGTTGTTGAAATGCATCCATTGATTTGGGTAGATTTAGTAGCTGTGCTGGGAGGAATTATACTTTCCTTTTCTTCCCAGGGAAAGTTGGACCGCCTGGCCTGGCCATCATCAGGAGGCGAGACCAGCTCACTATCAATGTGTTTCACCCGGCGGTTATTGTAAACGGAGAAAGGCGTGGGATCATGTTTGAGGATGAAAGCGCCTGTCACACCTTCGACTACACCATATATGTGCAAAGAAATACAAGTGGGGAGGTGTGTGCTCCTCTTTTCTCTTTCTTAAATATAGGAATCATTGTATTGCTTGTGCAAGCTGCTCTCATAAACTGTAAGGTAGACTGCTGCTCATGCATATGCAGATAAGATTCATGGGTCTTAGATTTCTGGTAAGGAAAAAACAAACTACATAAATACTATTGAAGGGGACCCAGTATGGAGATAATTGCCAACACCGGCCAGCTGATGCCTTTAAGTTTTCTCTTTGCGTGTTTAATCACAGGGCCCTCTCTAGAATGTTCCTTTCTCTATATACCTGTTTCTGCTGGTGAGTTGGAGATCATCTTAGCATTTTTTTTCCTTTTTCCTCACTAATAATATACAGTATTAGTATAAAATAATATGCAGCCATGATTTATTTCTGAAAGGTAAGCTAGCAGTACACCACCAGTGATATAATTACATTCCTCTGGCAGTGGTCTGGAGTCCATACTTTGACTCAAACTGTGCTCCCTCCGTTGTGCTTGGTGTCACCGTTTATTTATTTAATATTTATCAAAACCATACGATGTGCCTTCTAAGTACACAGAACTACAGAAGCGAACAGTACAAACAAAACTCAGGATATCCTGGTGCAGCAGAGAAGGGTGGGGGCAGCCTGCAGGATTGGAGCAGTGGCTTTGAGTGGAGGGGTCAGAGGACCCTCCCAGGAAAGGTGACAACTGGAGCCAACACTGGGGTCAGAAGCTGGTCCCTGCAGCTGTAAGTGGGGACACCATTTGAAGCATAGGACCTCCGGAAGGCAGAGATCTCAGCAGAGGCACAGTTGGCATGTGGGGAGAGCACCAGGGGCCAATGAGCTTAGGGGGAGGGGTCCAGGGAGCAGGTGTAAACAGGGCAAGCATTGGGGGGTGGGGTGGCTTTTGTTTTCTTCTCTTGAGTGAGATCCTGCTTGCCCATGGCTCACTGGAAGTTCCATGCACTTTCCCAGAATGCCCTTCTGGCACATTCCTGCTTACTCTTTGGGATCAGGGGTTGTCGGCTCCTCTTTGTATTCTTTCCATACGCAGTAGTTATTCCATTTCGGGTGGCTCAGTTGGTTTTTCCTTGTTCCTTGTAGGGTTCATCTTGCAGTGCTCCTGACTTTCTGTTACAGTTCTTACCTCTTATCTGCACTGAATTGTTAGACATATTAAACCGACACTGTAATACACATGTATTAGTCACCTGAACAAACACCCAGGACAGCCAGCTTACCAAGTGGGGAAGTTTATTTAGCTCAGTTTTAGAGACACAAAGGGTGATGCTTGCCTCTGCTCAGCTCCAAGCACATCACAGCAGCATTTATACAAGTGATGACCACTCTTTCCCCCTTTCTCCTCGTGCTGGGAACCAAACCCGTGACGTCATACATGCGAGGCATGCGCCATGCTATACACCACTATCACGAGACATTTCATCTCAAAGCAGAGCAGAAGTAAGGGAGGCGGTGGCGGGGGTGGGGGTGGAGGGATCTCAATACATTTCTAGGGCATGACGCTATGTGTTCATTATTTTCCCATCACTGTGACCACATATCTGACAGAACACCTTAAAGAAGGAAAGGTTTATTTTGGCTCAGTTTCTGAGGGTTCAGTCCATGGTCACCTGGCTTCATATGCTTGGACAGACATGTTGGAGCATGAGGCAGGAGTAGCCAGGACAAGGCGCCCTCAAGGGCTAAACCCCAAATGACCTACTTACTCCAGTTAGACTCTACTTCTAAAACTTTCCAGAACCTCCCATAATATCACTACCAACTGAAGACCTAGGCCTTATTACATAAGCCTGTGAGGGACATTTTATACTCAAAGCTTAACCATTTTCCATGAGGCCTGTCTCATAAAGGTATCAGCCAGGCACACCCCAGTATTGCCACCTCAGAGACCAGTCCTTTAATATACAGGCCACATTGGATACCTAGCCAAGCCACAGCAGTTGTGTGTCCAGGCCCGAGCACAGGTGAACATGGGCTCTAGCTAGTAGAATGAATGAAGTATGAATGTACTTGGGACATTTTTATGTACTTACTGCACAGAGACCCTGCAGCCTTCATGTAGCTACTTTCTTATGCTTTCCTCTCTCTCCAGCTGCTTTTGGTATTCTAGGAACTGCATAAGCAAGTATTGGCTAGTTCCACAGCCCCTGAACATTTATGTTCTTCAAGTCTTAAACAATACCTGTTCCCATAGAGAGCATTTTAACAACTGTACTTCCTCATGCTGGGTTGAAGTCACAGATCGACTTATAATTGAATATCAAAGCTGATTTTAATTTCATATTCACTCTATACATGTTTTCCTTATGTTTAACTAGGGTAATGCAATGATTTCCCCCTCAGATTAAAGAAGCCATGCACTTTCTTATTGTTGTTTTTCCATGTAGATCCTCTATACAAGTCACAACATTGATATGGAAGATTGCAGTGAAATTCTGTGCCAGGTCAACATCTCAGTGTCCACACAGGATTCCAGATACTGCGTTTCAGTAAATGGACACTCAGAATTCTGGGACATTACAACAGAAAAATCAGAAGAAGTCTGTACTCCCCTTTTCCATAACCACAGAAAAGGTAAGCTCTTGCCCCTCCCCTCTAGATGAAGGCAGAGAATGTTAACCGAAATAGGGCAATGTGAAAATAAATGGATTGATTTATAACTTAAGCACATGTCTTTTTTTTAAAAAAATATTCAATAATCCCTTTCCCCACAAAAGCTCCTAATTAAAAACAAGACCGTTTCTCTGGCATTGAAATGTACTATAGCAACCAAACTAAAAAGCCACTAGATGACTGACCAGGAAAGAAAAGATACGTAACAAATATATGAAATTATGTACGCAAATATCTGTGTTTCAAGTGGTCATTTGAAAATGTGTTAACTTGAGAAAAGCCAGAAGAGGACCATGAAGGTGTCACAGTGGGTAAAGGTACCTGCCTCCAAGACTTACCGCCTCAGTTGGGTCCAGGACACACACACACAGTGGAAGAAGAAAACCAACTCCTTCAAGTTGTCCCATAACCATCACTCATGTGTGTTGGCATGTGCATGCAGACACCCACACACAAAGAAGTTATGGAGCTTGTCTTTAAAGTTAGAAGAAACAGTTACCATCAGTCACAGCTTGGGGTTTTCTTTGCATCCCGGGTTTTATCTTGGGTTTCTCCACACAGCTGTGATGCAGTGTGTCGTCTATATAATTCTGTGTACTGCGCATGCTCTTTAGGTTTTAAAGGGAATCTCTTCCATAGAGGAGGACATTTTAACAGATGCCCTTCCCCGTGATGTGTTGAAGTCACAGACTGACCTACTTGCTATCAAGCTGGTTTTAATTTCATACTCACTCCATACATGTTTTCCTTCAGTGTTGACGAGGATCAATGTAATGATTTCCCTCCCCTCAGAATGAAGAAGCTATGCACTTTAGTGCACTTTTTAAATATAAGAATTTTTTTTTAATTTTTAATGTCTTATCATTTTCTTTCACACACTTCGTTAATATTTTTAAAATCTATAGACTATTTCATCTTGTGAATGATATTCTTTTTATTTTCCCGTTTTCAAGTTTTTTTAGAATATCTTTTGTATGCTAAAAAAGGTACTAATTTTTTTTCTTAATTCAAATGACTTTTAAAAAAAGTATGCTTTTCCCTTAAAAAAAAAAAAAAAAGTATGCCTTTCCAGGGGAACAATGAAAGGCAGTTGAAAAGGAAAGGAGTGTTATGCAAGCCGCCAAGAGAGAAAATCAATCAGTAATCCTGCCCAGCTGTGACATTTATGAAACACAGCAAAGATCAGCCTGGTACGGTGTTCCCAAACTGAAATAGTGGTATTGACGTCTTGGGGATAACCAACAGCCGCTGACATGGAACGTAAGACATGCTGGGTAGAAGAGAACTCATGCCTAGCACTGTAAGTGTAGCCAACTGCCGTGACCGATGAGGCCGTGGAACCTAGATAAGAGCCTACTACTGCCCCTTGCCCAAACCAGTGTACCTCCTAACTGTTCTAAATGCCATGCTTATGCACCCACAGATAAGTGCAGCTCTCGCCCCTTATCAAAAAAGCTGCTTTTTTTCAGCAGACAGAGACTGTTACGAAACAAAAAGTCCAAACTGGCCATAATACAGGGAGCAGCTGAGTGGGATGCCAAGCACCCACTGATATAACTACAACCCTACACCTGAGGCTCAGGGAGTGTTGCAGAAGAGGGGAGGGGGCGCAGTTTTAAATCTTACCAGTATGGCGGCCTGAACAATGACAACACCACGTGACATGCCAAGATGGATGAGTGGAATCTTCCAAGTCCCCACTCCTAGAAGAAGAGCTATAGACAATGATTGACTCCTGAGAGAGGGGCAGCCAGGCGTGAGCTCCCAATTATTTCTCCAATGTCTAGTGGTCTGCCCTAAAAATATACACCTTCCAGCAGCTCTACCCAGACTCAGTATTTATATTTCTATGTATGTATAACATGTGTATGTGTAGCAATAATGAAAAAAGAAGACAATAGAGAGAGTTGAGAATCTCAAAGGGTGGCTTGGAGGTAGAGAAAGACCAGACGCACTGGCCTGTCTGTGGGAGGGAGGAGCAGGATGTGCTTGTTGGGGATCAGAGATGATCAGAGTACACTATATGCATATGTGCAATGGTATAATGAAGCCCGTTACCTCATACAATTAATAAATGTGGATGAAAACTCCTGAAAAGAAGCTGGGTCTGCAGGGACTGATGGGGATTTCAGTGCTATAGAGAAGCTGGAATGTTATAGATTCAGAGGCTAATTACTTTGTCTTAGGGTAATTTAGCTTTCTGGAACAGCCATGCCTTGCCCCACTCTGTATCTGAACTAACTTACTCGTGATAATAAGTAAAACCTCTCAGAAGTTGTTCGCTTAGAACACTGTCTTCCACTGGTCCAAGAGCTAGGAATGTCCTGAGCATCGTGGACCTGTAAGATAGCTCCCACATCTCAGTGTCTACCTCTTGGCTGCACCCCCCAGGATAGTTTAAACTTGCCTTGATGGGTGGCTTCCGTTCTGTAAAACTATGAGAACCCTCTGAAACTGCTTCCACATTGGAACATGGACTTTGGAGTAAACTAAATCTGTGTTCCTGCTCTTTGCTCACTCATAGTAGCTCTAGAGTAAACTATCTCTTGTTCTCTTTAAGGTGAGAGCTCTGGTTTTTATGTTGACAATAGTCAAAATGGGAAAAATACCACATATAGTGTTTCTCAATACTAATTTTAAGTATTTCTGACCAAAGATGAGGTACTCTAGTTGGCTTTCCTGTGACTAGTCACTAAAATGTTGGTTGGAGACTCTCTTAGTAGTTAGGGTTTCCATTGCTGTGAGAAAACACCATGACCGAAGCACCTTGAGGTGAAAATCAGAAGGAAAGGCTTGTTTCGCTGACGTTTCCACATCACTGTCCATCATTGAAGGCAGTCGGGGCAGGAACCTGGAGGCAGGAGCTGATGCAGAGGCCATGGATGGATGCTGCTTATTGGCTACTCCTCATGGCTTGCTCAGCCTGCTCTCTTACAGAACCCAGGACCACACCAGTTTGCCAATATACATTAGCAGAAAAACAAAACAAAACACACTAATTAAAACCCAAACAAAACTCTTTACAGTTTACTGGAATACCAATGCAAGTGTAAACTAAACATACCTGAACAATGGCCATTTATCATAGCCCTATAAAACTAGGTACGACTTCTGCTAACTTATTAAATGTTTTATGATAAGATTTAACCCTCTGATGAGATTCTGTCAGTCATTCCTTAATGTAAAACATTACCAATATGCATCCCATTTACATGCTAGTGTTGTTTGAATCTTAGGTGGTCTTTTAATAAAAACAAACCCAGAGCCAGATATTGGGGTGAATGCTGAAAGATCAGAGAAGCAAGCCACAGCCAACCTCACCTCGCCAACTCCTCAGCTGATCCTGTTTCCAGGAATCCTCAGACTGAAATCCTCTGAGTCTTCACCCGAAAGGGTCTCAGCTGAACTGCTTTAGTTCCTATTTCCTGATGCCTTATATACCTTTCTCTGCCCTGCCATCACTTCCTGGGATTAAAGGCATGTGTGCTTCCCAGTACTGGGATTAAAGGCTTGTGTGCATCCCAAGCAAAGGCATGAGATCTCAAGTGCTGAGATTAAAGGCGTGTGCCACCACTGCCTGGCTCTGTTTCCAGTGTGGCCTTGAACTCACAGAGATCCAGACAGATCTCTGCCTCTCGAGTGATAGGATTAAGGGTGTGTGCCACCACTGTCTGACCTCTATGTATAATCTAGTGGCTGGCTCTGTCCTCTGATCCCCAGATAAGTTTATTAGGGTACACAATATATCACCACATACTAGTCATCAGAAAACAGTAGATAGACACATTGATAAAGGTAAGAATGTTCCCGTGTTCACATATCCCCAAAGAATGCTGTCTTTATATTCAACTTAGTTTGGGGCCATTAAATTATATGAGCGTAATTACCTTATCAACAAAATTTATCAGTTGATAGGTATCATAAACTGACTCTATGGCAACACAGGCAAGCACTGAACTAAATAACCATTGTCTACAGAGAACCAAGGATCCATTGTATGTGTTGTTACCATGCATTAGTGTGTATGTTAGTGGCTCAGTGTGGTATTTCCTCATATGCGTATTGCAGCGCTGATCAACTCCAGCTCCCCTGTTCTCCCGTCCTTCTCCAGACTCCTTTCCCCACCCCTGTCCATCACTATTCTACACTTAGATGACTTTGGCTTTTTGAGAGAAGGTCTCTCTGTGTATAGTCCTAACTGGCCCGAACTTTCCGTGTAACCCAGGCTGGCCTTGAACTTCTGGCATTCTTGCCTCTCCCGACCTAGTATTGGGATTACAGCCATGCACTACTGTACCTCATGAAGGCTGACTTTTTCAAGCTTCAAAATATGAGAGAACACACTGTACCTGTTTGGCCAATTTTGCTTAGCATGTTATCCCACAGTTCCGTCCATTTTCCTGTAAATGACAAGATTTTAACTCATACGTATGGCTACATAGTATTGGTATGTATGTGTATATAGTGTATGTGGGTATATATATATATATGTGTGTGTTATACATTAGAAGATATTTTCCTCACCCGTTCATCTCCCCCTCAGGTATTATGAATAGTTCTGCAATATACATGGACATGCGGTGATCTCTTCACCATTCAGTTTTTAGAGAAATGATTTGCTATTGTAGTTTTGATTGCGTTTTCCTGGTGGCTAAGGACATTTATCATTTTTCCAAGTATTTCTTGGCCATTTTACTTCTCAGGAGTGTGTATTCATTTGCCCATTCTTTAATTGGGTTACTTGTTTTGTTAGGTTTATTTAAATTCCTTATGTTAACTTTTTATCAAATGAGTGAATGGCACCTGTTTTCTCCCGTTCTGCTCACTCTGCAGACTGTCTCCTTTGATAGGCCTGACTTTACAGAATTCATTCGCAAGGTCTTTTGTGTCCTGTCCAGAACATCACCTATTCCTTGTCTTCAAATATTCCTCCTGTTTTCGACTCTTAGGTCCATCTTGAGTTAATTTTTGTGGAAAATGTGGTCAGGATTATCTTCTGGCCGTCGGGTTTCGCAGCATTTAATGAAAGGTCTCCTCTTTAGCTGTCTGTGGCTAGTGGGGCTCGTTTCTAGGACCCCCACTCTGCCACACTGGGCTGTGCATCTGCTGGTCTGCTCCTAGCATGCTGCACTGTGTTACCTTCCGTTTAGTTTGAAATCAGACATTTTGATTCCTGCAGTTTTGATCTTTTTGCTCAAAATTGTTCCGGCTATTTTGGGTCTTTTGTGGTGAATTGCATATGAATTTTGGGATTGTTTCTTTTAGTTCTGTGATGAGTAAAATTAGTATTTTGGTGGAGATTACATTCAAACTGTAGACTTCAGTGCTGGTACAGATGTTTTCATCGATACTCTAATGCATGGATTTGGGAAGTCTTTCCATGTTTTGTTCTTTCGATCTGTTTTTCCATTTTTTTTTTTTTTTTTAATTTTCACTGGCAGAGTCTTGTACTTCCTTGGTTACATTTATCCCTAGGCAAGGTTTTGCTTTTCTTTTCTTTAAGCTATTGTGAAGGGGATTGTTTCCATTATTTTTTTCACCAAATTTAATATTGATGCTGTTGTTTTTATATTTTGATTTTGTATCCTGTACCTTTATTGTTTTCATTTATTGTTTTTAAAATTTTATTTTGTATTTATGGGTGTTTTGTCTCTATATTTGTCTAATGGACCACATGTATGCAGTTCCTGAGAAGGCCAGAAGAGGGCTTCAGGTCCCCTGAGGCTTGAGTCACATGTGGTTGTAGGTTGCCTTGTGGGTGCTGGGAATTTAACCCCCAGGTCCTCTACAACAGTAGCCAATGCTCTTAACCACTGAGCTATTCCTTCAGCCCAATGGATGTCTTTTTGGATGATGGAAATCTAGGCTGAAATGTTAAACCAGACATGTAAAATTCAATATTAGTAACTTTCAGGCCATTCCATGAAAGCTTCAAATATGACTTAAAACAATGTAGTGCATTTTGTGCTAATTTGCATTAAGCTATTTGGAAAACAAAATCCTCCTTTATATACAAAATTGATGCACTTATCCCAAATCCAGTTTTGTAAAAAGCCTGAGTAGGAAAACAAAGGAATCGATGTGACGATGGCATGGTGGCGCATGGTGGCGGCACCTTAGCTAGTGTTTTGTCCCCTTGTCACAGGAACAGGTCTGTGTGCTGTCTCCTCAGCCCAGTGGGATTCCAGTGGGACTTCTAATACAACACAGATAACCACTCTTTCGTCTTATTGATTGATGGATTGCTATCGTAATGATTTACTTTGTTTAACCACAGCCCATAATGGACGTGGTATAAGCACTCATTAAGCAGTAATGTGTAGTTACTATTCCAAGAGGGGGCTTTCGAATGGAAACGAGAGTTATGGAATGCTGTTAAGGAGACACACACTGTCCCAACATTTAGACCACTGTTTATTTTCAGAAGAGAGGACTCTGGGAAATGCTGCAGCAGAGTGAGAACAAAATGCACAAAGGGTGTGTGTGCCCACACAATCTTTACCGCTGTTCGATGCTGAGCATGGGTGTGTAGGTGGCTCCTCTGTGTTTTTATAGGCACATGAGTCTTCGGATGGATAAGTGGTAAGGAGTTCTGAGGAGCAGGGCTGGATTGTTTTAAGAGTTATCAGCAATGTGGCCAGAATTTATATCTTCTCAGGAGAGGCATTTTTAAAATGCTTTTTTAACGGAGGGGAATGTGTCCCTCGGTAACACCCTGCTGTGAGGCTGTGAAGGTGTTTCAGAAGCTGTTTCAGCTACCTGTGTCATGGCGGTGTAGTCCCAGGATGCTTCAGCCCTGGGAAGAGACTGACTTCTAGCCGGGGTGCACTGAGTTTTCAGTTACATTGCCCAGTTCTGCTCCAGTGTTCCTTCAGATACGGATGACATTGTCCTAAGACTTTTTGATGCAGAATGTCTTGTCTTCTATTTGTGATTGTTCCTTTCCTTTTTTCTTTTTTAGATTCGATTTGGATGCTGATTGTTGCACCTACTATCCCCTTTCTAGTAGCTGTCCTGGTATTTGCATATTGGCATATTAAGAAGAATCCATTTAAAAGAAAAAGCATAATGCTACCCAAGTCCTTGGTAATATATTTAATTATTTATTTAATTATACGCCCTAACATTCATCTGAACCTCCTTTAACAGTCCCTTCAATACTAAGTATCATTCAGGAAAATGATGTGCTCCGCTGACCAGCATTCTATTTAATCTTCCTATAGTAGTTTCACTGGACACTAATCCTTCAGTCTGCCGTATACCCCAAGCCACATATATTTCACTGTGCACCAGGTACCTTTTTTATAATTTTCAGGATGAAAACTGACAAGTTTGGTAAAGAGCTAAAGGTCCAGAAGGAACAGTTCACTCTAGTACAATCAGTGTAAGTGTACAGTACAGTAGAGGCCTGTGTGTGAGCCAGCGAAGACCTTGCCCCACTTTCGAGGATGGCGGTTAGTTATGCCTCTCCAAGAAGCAGTGATATGGGAGAGCCAGCCTAGAGCCCCCAAAACTTGGCTTTTGAAGAGCTGCAAACATGCAAATACTTCTTGCAGTTGGCATTTAGAAGGAAAGATGGCCCAGAGTGAAACTATCACATTTGACATTGAAGTGTAGTCACACTCCAGTCTCTTGAGATGATTTCAAGACTGCTTGAAGGTAGTGAAATGATGGCATGTTGACTCAGACAGGACAGGAATAATACCTACGATGCTCCAAGGGCGCAGTGGGATTTGCTGTAATTAACCGTCTCTAAGGTGGCGATGGACTGTATCTGCAGTAAGTAGAGAGTACATATATGCTCTATCGGTCCTCCTCACCATAGGGAAGCAAGAGACCACCTGGTATTGAGCCATCCCTTCCTCATTAGCCGGCTCTAATGGACCTGACCCTCCAGCGGTGGTGGTCAAGATGTAACTGCATGCCCCTTGCCAGGAAGCTGCTGGCACAGCAGCCTTTTACATAATCCTTCCAGTCATTCATCCTGAGGAAATAATTTCATAAATAAGAATGTGTGAAAGATGCAGCATGTTCTGTGTCTGTTAAAGAAAACATCACTCTAAAGAAATGCCGAGTCACTGACATGAAATGTACATGGGGAAGACGCTGTAGCTTCCCCACAGGCACATAGAAGATGGCTTGAAAAAGGCAACATGCATTTATGAGATATTTAATGACTTCATATTTTTAGTCTTAAAAAAGTTCCATTAAAAAGAAAAGAAAAGGGCTAGAGAGATGGCTCAGCGGTTAAGAGCATTGGACGCTCTTCTGGAGGTCCTGAGTTCAATTCCCAGCACCCACATGGTGACTCACAGCCATCTACAATGGGATCTGATGCCCTCTTCTGGCATGCAGGTGTACATGGAGATAGAACACCATATACATAAAATAAATAAATCTTAGATTATTAAAAAAAAAAAAAAGGAAAAGGAAAAGAAAAGGCAAGCTGGGTGTGGTGGCTCACATTTAATCCCAGCACTTAGAAGACAGAGGCAGGTAGATCTCTGTGAGTTTGAGGCCAGCCTGAGTTCCAGGCCAACAGGAGCTACATAGTAAGACCTTTTCTCTAAATAAAAGTCAAGCCACGTGGTGGCTTACATTTTATGTCCTAGCATTTGGCAGGTGAAGACAGGAGTGTCACAAGGAGTTCAGGGTTATCCTCTGCTACATAGTGACTTCAGGACCAGCCTAGGCTACATGAGACCTTGTCTCAAACAAACAAAAAGATCAAGAAAAAAAAAAATGCAGTGAGCATATTTTAACTAGTTTTCCGAAATACGTCATTTGCTTTTTAGGCCTTTTCTTTTTTAACAGGCATTTAAGCTCAATAATTTTCCATCTTACTTTCTTTCTACTTAGCTCTCTGTGGTAAAAAATGCCACTTCAGAGACGAAACCTGAATCCAAGTATTCATCACTTGTCACATCATGCCACCCAGCTATTCTAGAGAATGAGACGGTGATCTGTGAAGAGCAGTTGTCCACAGTGACGGTTCCAGACAACCCAGAAGCAACAGACTGTGAAGAACTTTCAGATGAAACCAAGGCTATGAACCCTAAAGGAAGCACTTCTGAGGTGGCCCCCGACAGCCCTCCAACCACCATACAAAGGGGTAGTTCTTCCCTTTTGAATAGTGACCAGTCGGAACCCTGTAGCATCACCACCTATCACTCCAGAAACGGCTCTGACAGTGGCCTTGTGGGATCAGGCAGCTCCATGTCTGACTCGGAATTCCTCCCACACACTAACCCGGAAACAAAGACCGAAGAGCTAGAGCCCACACCCGTGCGGAAGGCCCCCACCTCCTTTGGCTATGATAAACCACACGTGCTGGTGGATGTGCTCGTGGATGAGGGCGATGGGAAGGAGTCTTTGATTGGGTATAGACTCACAACCGATGCCAAAGAGCCATCCTGAGACCACCTGAGTTCAGCCAATGGCGAAGGATCTGATTTCCCTAAGTGGTTTTACTGCTTTGATTTCATGAAAAGAAGTTGTACCTCAGCTGGTATTAACCACATGGAATGTCTTGATTTAGATCCATGTGTAAGGAACCTGTGGGCTATGCTGGGTTAACTCCGCAAACTCCGAGACCCTTTCAAAGGAATGTGTTGTTGCTTACGAGCTCCTTTCTGGGTGCATTACCAGCGGTGAATTTTCCTGTATTAACCCTGCTTCCTGAAGCCGCTGCTACTCCGTCCTCATCACCTCAAGGGACATGTTGGACAGTTTTTTTTCCCACATGTCTTCATATTGTAAGTTCGTGTATATAGCATGTTTACAAGTTTCACTTTGAAGGAGAAGCTGAAAGCTACTCAAAGTTGGACTTAAAGTTTAATTCCAGCTGACAGAATCTGATAGAATGTATCAGTGGAAGTTTGTACATGTTTTTTATGGAGCATTACTTGTTATTTTTAAGTAAAATGTTTTGAAAACGAAACTTACTTGGGTATTCATTTATTGAATCACTTGGGCCAATCTTTCAGTTATGTGGCATATTTTTTATATTACTTATTGCTATGCATTGATGCTGTAGAATTATTTTCTATTTTTTATGTATCTAACCTCTAAAGTAATTCTAAAAATAATCTCTTCTTTTAAAATGGGTCAGGGATGGAGGGGTGCTCAGTGGCTAGGAGCACTTGCTGATCTTGCTGCAGAGGACTGGGGTTCGATTCCCAGCACCCACATGGTGGCTCACAAACATCCATAACTCCAGTTCCAGGGGACCCAGCACCTACTTCTGACCCCCATTGGCACCGGGCACACACACGGCATACAGACATCCATACAGGCCAGACATTCGTCCGTGTAAAATCTAAAAACCCTTATAGAACGTGGCATTTCTGCAGTAAGTAGCCAATGAGGAAAAGCCTGTTCCGAGTAGTCCAGAAAGAAAAGCAGGTCTCACCGGACAGCGGGGGATCAAGGAAGCTTTCCCTGTGCAGAGAAGGAGAAAGCCTTGAGTGCTGAACAGAAAGAGAATGGTTGACAACTGCCTGCCAAGTTTCTGTTTTACAGGAACGATAGAAATCACTAAGACGGTAGAAATATGACCCCTGGCTGGAAAGATTGCTGCATGGGTGTGGTGCAGGACATGCATGAGGCCCTGAGTTCAGATCCTCAACACATAAAAAAAGCCAGGTGTGGCTTCCCCTTCTTGCAACCCCCAAACAGGAGGCACGAGGATTCCTAGCTCTCACTGACCAACCAACCTAGCTAAAAACAGAGCATCAGGTCCAGGGAAGGCTGTATCTGAAAAGGTGAGCTGGAGAACAATGAGGAAGATACCGGAAGTCCTGTCCTGGATTCCGCCAATGTTCTTACCACTCTCGGTACCAACTTCCTGTGTTAATTACTTTATGTGTTCATGGGACCAAATACCTGACAAGAAGCGATCTAGGGAGAAAGTGTTTGTTCTGGCTGACGGGTGGAGGGGCTACATCCCATCACAGCATGGAAAACTCAGTAGGAAGAGCAGGAAACCCAGTAGCCACATTGTACAGCCGTTGGGAAGCAGAGGCTGAGAGTTAATAGGGGAAAGGGTGATTTAAAAACCTCAAGGTCCACCTCCAGTGACCCACTTCCTCCCATAACCTTCCACCTCCTAAGATCATACAACCTTCCCCCCCCCCAAAAAAAAGTGTCACCTGCTGGGAACTGCATAGACATGACCATTCCAAGGTATAGTTAAGGGGAAGATTTTATTGTAGATATGAGGAAGAAAACAGCCAGAGGCATCTGAAAGAGTCCAGAGGAAAGAGAGGACCAAGAAAAGACCAAGGAAAATCAGGGAAAGCATAGCCGAAATAGCAGGGTTATAAGGAGAAAGGAATAGCTGGGGGGAGGTTTAAGGTGGGAGGGTGGATCAGAAGAGCTGAGAACAGCATGGACTCTGTAAGTACTGTGATACTGAGGGAGCACAAGGCCAGCGTGTGCCTTGGTATGCTAATAGGGACCACAGATAGCCATTTGTCCTTTCTGTCACTGATAAGGGAACTGGCTCCTTTGGTGGAGGAGAACCAGCTTCCTGAGTTCCTGAGGAATGCTTGCTTTTGTCTAACCACCAGAATTTGGGGATGAAATTTCCTTTGGACTTGACAGGGACCAAGTGTTCAAGCTCATGAGCTGACAAGGAAGATTTCACATAGTTGGAATAGCGTAAACATATCCTGTGCAATGATGGTAAGCGAAGAGGATAACAGCCAGCCAGCTGGGAGAGAGTAGGCCTGCTATGTGGGGTGAGCAGATAGGAAGCCACTGTTAAGGCAATATTTAAACAGGCACAAAGGAGGTGAGGCAATGAGCGTGTACATCTCGGGAATACCATTCAAGAGAGTGAGAGGGACTGTGCCTGGCATGTTAAGGCAATGTCAAAAAGGCCCTGAAGTCTGGAGAACTGTAGATAAAACGGAGAGTGTGCAGGGGATGAATTTAGAGGTAACAAAGTCAACTCATGGAGGATCCAATAAAGAACTGTAAAATTTTTGATTTTCATTCTGATTGAGATGGGCAGGTTGGCACGTTCTTGAGGAAAATGTCCTAATCTCATGTTTAAAAGGAACACCCCCACTTGGTGCACAGGACAGTAGCAGTAACAGGAAGGCTAGTCAGGAGGCCATGGCCACAAGTCTGCTAAAACATCATGATAGCAAGGACCCAAGATTATGATGGAGGAAGGAATGGCCAGCCATTCAGATTCCAGTGAAAGCTCTTTCCAGGGTCGCCAAGTGCTTGAAGGTACTTTTGAAAGGACCTAATGGTTGATGATACCACAAAGGGTTTCCAAGGTCAGTGAATGACCTTGATGAAGAACAATCAAAATAGGCTCCCTAATCATGACCTGAACAAGGATGACAACAACAGTCATGCTAATGTGGATAGTGGGGTGCACATAAGGCCTCAACCCTAGACAAAGACTAAGGAATACTGAGATGTGGAGAAATAGTCTTCCCCAGAGAAGAGTGTGTCAGTCGATTATTCGATACCAAATGGTCCATTCTGAAAACATGAAGCAGATCACACTGACAAGCCATTCTTTGAAAAAACAAAAGCAGTCAGAACAAAACCAATAACTTCTCTTGTCTAGAAAAAAATAAATAAAGAGAAAGAATAGAAAATGTCAATTTCATGAAGTTTTACTAAGTTATGTGAATGGAGATTTTCAAATGTCATATAAATTGAGTGGCCTTTATCAGAAATGCTTAGGACTGGAATTCTTTCAGCTTTTGGAAATTCTCTAGATTTTAGAATGTTTTAATATATATTAATATCTTAGGAATAGCGTCAGAGTCTAAATATATACTTCATTTATGTTTTATTAATATATCAGTTTGCACACCTAGCCTGAAGGGCTCTGCCTCTGGTGTTCTTAATGCAGCTGCCTTTGGCCGTTTTCCATCACGTGAGATCCACTTGTGGTATCACCTCAGCACTCCAAAAGTTGAAGATTTTGGACCCGTTTAGATTTCTTTCATATATTCAGAGCAGGGATATCCAACCTGTAATATATTTCTGTTTAAGGCCCAAATGACCAAAAATAAACTTAGGCTGGACATCGTACTAATTGCTTGGTATTTGAATAACAAGGGTCCTTCTTTTCTGAATTCTGCTCTGAAAGCAGTTTGGATTACAAACCAATTATTCCAGAATTTAGACCTGCTTGAAGGTCCTAGGCATTCTCTGGGGGAAGTTATGAGGGTCGTCCAGTGCGTAAGAAAGGGTCACAGGTGTCCCACTTTGCCACTATAGACACCCACAGGTCTGGTGTTTGAACTATGATGACAGACTGAGGAAGGGTCTGGAGCAGACACAAGGGACACTCCATCTGACCCACTAAAGATGGACACCCCCAAAGTCAGCTGAGCATCAGTTTTCTTTCAACACCACCCTAAGGAGAATAAGGGGCGTGCACATGACCATCTGCTTCCAGTACCTGGCTACAGAAAATGATCTTGGCTCTATCATTGCTGGATCTGCTGTCTAGTTCATTTTTGCCTATTCATGCCTCGAACAGTACCTGCATCTAACAGGCTAAAAAAAAAAAAATTTATTTTGTTTGTTTGAGTATTTTATTCTTCTTTGACATATTTCAATATGTACCTCTAAAAAAGAACAACAACAACAAAATAATAATAAGACCCCATCCATGCCACATTTAAAAATAAGTTTTCTCCTCAGAAGAATTGTTGATCTTCTAGAGGCCACCGCAGGAGGAAGGAAGAGACTCAAATCTGTCCAAGTCAGGGTCTTGGGTCATCTCCAGACCCAGCACAATGGAGACACCTGTTGCCATAGTCAAGTAGACTCTGCCTCCTGAACAGTAGAGGGCAGGAAGGAGAGGACAGAAAATGTGTCTAAAGCTAGCATATCATGACTGAAGCAAGGAGAGCAGGGGGCCCCCATTAACTAATGAATGTTCTTTTGATACAAGATGACTTCAGATTTCATTTGCAGCAATCCTGTACATATTCCTTGGCTGCCAAGTTAACGGAGAAAATATAATTTGTCTTTTTGTGAATCATTAGTGATGTTGGCTTTCCGTGGGTTGTCACATTACTCACCAAGAGAGCTCATTGAATGGTGACAAGACTGATTTGGTGTCTGAAATGTGACCTGACAAAAGCTCAGGGTATGGAGAGAATTTAGTTCTTAGATACATTTTTTTTTCTGTGATTTGGATGCTAAGGATCGAAGCCAGGATGGAGAACATGCTAGACAAATACTCTGCCACTGAACTGTAGTCCCAGCCAGAATTCAGTTCTTAAG
The DNA here is from genome assembly GCA_902168325.1 of Peromyscus nudipes. Taxonomy (NCBI): domain Eukaryota; kingdom Metazoa; phylum Chordata; class Mammalia; order Rodentia; family Cricetidae; genus Peromyscus; species Peromyscus nudipes. Next base: position 26,979 of record CABHPH010092556.1, read on the forward strand.
GATTCTTACATAACTCTCTCCCCTTCCTCCCAACTTCTTATTTGTTCTCCAAAGTCAGCAGCTCTGTGGAAACCCTAATCTCACTCTCTGCTGCTCAACATAACTCTCTGAACTCAAGTATTTTCTCTTTCTCTTTAAACTGTAACTTGGAGCGATTTAATTGCTTCAAAATAAGATTCATTGATGGTGAAGATATTGAGTATCATCTATGTTCAAATCCAGATGATCAGCTACCATTTAAAAATCGGGGCTAGTGCAAACTTTAAAATCCAGTAGGCAACATCAGCAAAGAAGTGAAGGATGATACGGGAAATTGGGAGACAAGGTACACCAGAATCATGGAAGGGGAACACAGCATATGCTCCATGATTCTTCAAAGAGGTAACCTTCCACACAACAGCAGCTTCCCTCGGAGAAGGGGAGGGCGTGGATTCAGAAGTCTGACAAGCACCGGGAGCTGACAGAGTTATCATCACACACCTCCATACCATCCACATGCATTACAGCTGGCCTCAAATAACCCTGCTGTGTATCAGCAGCACACCCTATCCTGTGGTTCTACTGTGTTCTCCCCTAGCTTCCCAGAGCTCCAGTCCTAGCTAATCCCTGTGGTGAAGAATAGGAGAAGGCACCTTCCAGCTGCCTGCTCAAACCTTTTCTTACTCATTGAAGATAGAGAGAAAGAGACAAGGGAGACATGGGTAGAAAGTCATATCCCAACCATAGCTCAGTACTGTCTACATCCCTGACCCCTCTAGAACTCAGCATCTGGAACTCAAGGGCAGTCTCTGTCTTATTTCCTACCCAGAACAATGCCTGCTCTTGTGGTGGGGCAGCACATATTTGCCAAGTATGAATGAACGAGGGGATGAATGAATGAATGAGTGAATGAATGAATGAATGAATACCACTAGGAGCTCTTCAAAGAATTAGAATGAATCTGCCTGCATACTATTAGGTTTCAAACCTGGGGCAAATGGCTGACATGCCTATTTATCATATCAAAGTCAACCTGGCTGCTAGGTTCTCCCTGCCATCCCTCCAGTTACAGAGCCCTCATGGCTGGCATACTTTGCCACCCCCCCCCCAGCCTGAACTCTCCATCCCAGAGGGCTGGCTGCCCCTCCCTATATAATCCGACCATCTTGGTTACCCACTCTCTTTGTAACTTTGGGTCTCCTGGCTGCTGCACCTGCCCCTTCTCGCCCCTCTTCTTTCCCTCCCCCTCTCCTCACAGGGCTCAGGGTCATGCCCACTCTGGACTCTCCCAGATGTTCCTGCCTCTGGCTATGCTCTCACACATGTCTGCAAGAAACTTTCTCCTCCACCATACCTAGGAGCATTAGTATCCTTCCTTTTTATTTCTTTTTTTTTTCCCCATTCATATACGATGAAAAGGAAGCCAGAGTGCATTTCCTCTTTTGACCTAAAGAGCCTCTTCAAAGCAGGAAAAAAAAAAAAAGCAAAACAAACAACAAGCAAACAACAACAACAAAAATCTATGACTTTGCTGTGCTTATATGCCAAACTTTTCAATGCCTCTAAAAACACAAGGGGAATTTTGTGGTGATGCAATCTCATGAGTTTTGACAGAGCGGATGAGCTGGTTCAATCTGATTTCACGTGAGTGATGACACAGATTTGATACCGCTCAAACCCATAGTCCTCCACGGTCACCTTCTTCAGGCATCCTTTGGTTTGGCAACTTTGAAGATCTTCCGTGAGATGACTGGCTGGAAACTGTGGGCTGGAAATGGGAAAAGGGAGACGTTTATTGAAAGGGGCTCAAGGCCACCTTGGAGAAGAAAAAGCTAACTGTATATAGGGAGCTCTGTGGGGAGTCTGGAGTGTCAAGGAGCCTGAGGCATAAATACCAGGGAGACTGAGAAACTATCCAAAAAGAGTTGCCTACAACTCTTTGAACAGCTGCCAGGGGCTGGGGCAGCTCCACCTGCCAATCATATTACTCTGAAGTCCTGGTCCCCATAAACCATCCTGCCTCTCAAAGCCAAATTCCCTCAAGATTCGTTCAACTCACCTTGCACAACTCCTGTCCGACCCTACCCTAAGGATTTGCTATCAAACCGCCAGATAAACATTCAGGGGTGTGTGTGTGTGTGTGTGTGTGTGTGTGTGTGTGTGTGTGTCTTTAGTGGTAAAATAATGTAACAAAATACTTTTTTTTTTTTAAGGAAACATTTACCATTGGTTGAGCCCACGGAAGTGACGGTCGGTCCATGTGTGGATTTTTACAGTTCCCTCTTCTCAGCTGTCTCCTCACTGACAGGAACATTGGTCGCCAGACAGGCACACTTGCAACCATGATGCCGAAGCATTACTTTCTCGGCTTCCTCATCAGGTCCCTCCTGGCCAGTGGAACAGGTAAGTACGTTATTACTTCCTTTTAATTGGCCACTTTTGAGTCTGATCAAGACAAGGAATGGCTTGGTTGATTTTCTGGACTCTGTAAGGTCACCAAATGGTCCCAGCAGACATGGGGGTCAGTTGCTTTCTGTATCCTGAATGAATTGCACCATAGGGATTGAGTTTAGGACAGAGGGGCCACTTTCACAGAAGAAAACAATTCATGGTCTCAATCTCTCTCTCTCTCTCTCTCTCTCTTTCTCTGTCATTAAGTGATTATGAGCACAAGACACAAGACCCTAAGCCACATAGTCAGGACCTAGGTTTCACCTGCCATTTGTTACCTAGAAAAACAGGCATCTTACTTAACACCCTGTACACAACTTTTCTCATCTGTGGAGTGAAGACTGTAGGTCACTGCGTAGACTTAGAGTTAGTGTATATGCTGAGTGCTGAAAGCAGCCTCCCCCACAGAACAGAGACCACAAACAAATGGGGTTTATGGAGAATTCTTCAAGAACATTTATCAAGACAAACCTCTCAGAAAGGCCCCTGGTGTCCCAAGTCAATAGATGGGGACTGTCACTTAAGTGGCTTAAATAAGTACCCACAACTAGGGAGCTGTTCTGTGACCCTACATTAAAGCAACCCCAGCCTCTATCTAACAGAAATATGGGAACTACAATAGGCTATTCCTCTTGTCTTTGGTAGCAAGGACTTACTTAGCAGGAATTCAAGGGCTAGCAAAATGACCCTGCTTCCCTACCATACCACATCTGTAACCTTGGGCATGACGTGTCACTTTATTGAGCCTGTATCCACATCTGGAAACACAGTAATAATAATATCTCTCTAACCTAGTTGTCTGGGGATACCTTGAAAAGAATGAGCGCAGCTTCTCGTGAATATTTCTATCCGTTCACCAGTAAGTGTCAAGAAGGAAGAAGTTGAAGGAGGCTTATTATTCTAAAGGCTTATTATTGCTGTATTAGTCTGCCTCCACCATCAGCTCTTCTCACCCAGAACTTTACTTTTAGTTTTCAGTAGTAAGGAGCAGCCTGTTGAGTCAGCCTGGGCACAAAACCAGCTTTAACACTTGCTCCTGGGCAGATTCGTCACTTCTCCAAGGCTCGGTCTCTAGACCATGAGAGGAAGACTTGAGCGGTATCTTTATCAAAGAGCAGATGATGGGAAAAGCCCCTCGGTGCTTTGTGAACTATGAGTTGTTATTGAAGACAGTGGTGAAGTGAAGCTGTTAGAAAAATCAAAGACACGAGACAGAGGGCAAGGAGCCAACCATCGTTAGCAAGTCAGCTCTGCGTGGGTCTTCAGGAGATGGTACCAGTCATCTCCTGATCATTTTTATATATTTAATAGGATTAAGCAGATAGTGATCTGGATTCACAAAATAAGCCTTGGGCATGGGCTTTTTCCAAGTCCATACTAACATTCATGCATTGCAGGAGGCCTTCAAAGCATATACAAAAAAAAATAGTAATAACAATGTGAACACCATCCAGCGGGTAAGAAGAAATTCCCAAGGAAGCCATCCTTTTCTCCCTTGTCAGAAACTTTGGACCCTGAAATAAACTTTGTTATAGATCTCTGTCCTCTGTAAGATTAAATGCAGGTATAGCTAGGTCACCCATGTCATATGGTTTGAAGAAGAAACACAAATAATCCTGCCATGCAAAGTGTTGCCCTTTCCTGCCTATGACTTCACATTCTCACCAGAGCCCACAGCAGGTCTTGGCTAATTCCTGCTACTGTAGGTCAGTGAATCTGAACAGCTCTACTTGGGTACTTATAGCAAGGGTTCATCACAGTTGTTACATCCCATCGCTTTTTGGGAATAAACTATATTCTTTCCATGAGTTTTAGTTCCTTTACCCATTAGGAAGTCCTGGGGGTTGGTGGTATCATGATCTTTTTTCCTAGTATGAAATACATCATTCTACAATTTTACCTTAGACTAAGGGTATATGTAGCTCAGTGGCAGAGAACTGGAGAAGGGAGGGGACTTTCACCAGGCATCAAAATCATCATACTGGAGTCAACAATGTTCATTTCTAACTCATGGTCACTAGTGCCTTCGCTTAGAGTGATTCCCCAGGGGCTCCTGATGCAGAGATTACATGAAAACCTTCTGCCTCTCACAACAATAGCGACCATAGTAATATCCAATGCTGTCCTTCTTGTCACTTCAGAAACCCAGCCTGTCCATGGAACTCTGAAGCCTCAGAAGGTCCAATTTCAGTCCAGAAATTTCCACAACATTTTGCTCTGGCAGCCAGGGAGCTCCCTCACCACCAATGGCAGTGTCTACTTTGTGCAGTACAAAATGTAAGTAGATTCAGTTGGCAGAGAAGACCACGGGGCCATATGTTCTAGAATGCAATGGAGTGTGAGGAGCTGAAGACCTTTGGATTTTGCTTTATTTGGCTTTTTGAGGAGTTCTGGGAAGGTTGAGAAGAAGTAGAGGTGTGGACAGAAGTTGTCCTGTGACACAAAGGTGTGATGATGGTGCTGTCTTTAAGACCCATATGTCAGCTCTAGAGAGCTCAGGAAGGAGTCCTTCAGCTTCATGCATTTCCAGCACATGACACATGACAGCTTTTCAGTTTGTCCAATGAAGGTTGGCAGCCACTTGCTCAGCCCAGAGCAAACATTCATTAAGGCAAAACTACTGGTGGTTGAATGTGAGGCAAACATGGAAGTATGCAAAATATATGTTTAGTTGGTAAGTTTGTGTTTGGGTAGGTTTACTATCTAGAAAATTCTTTGTAAGTATTAATGACTTCCGTGAGCATGTCCACACACTAGGACTCGCAGCAGCATGCTCCTGTCATAGGATTTTCATACTTGTTTTGCTAGGTCAATGCCAAAACTCAGATGTGATCAACTCCGTTCCTTTGTCAAGGCTGAGAAATAGTCAGTCCTGATTGGAGAGAGGCTGGTATTCAACTTATACATTCCCTGGGGTTTTTTGAGGTTTTCCTTTTCCTAAATAGTTTGGGGACTTGGCTAGGCAAAAGGCAAGAGCAATTGTAGCTTAGCTTTCATGGTCTATGGGAAATCAAGGGTGGATATGAGCCAGAATACCACCTCTTAATCCATAAATCCATCCATGTCCTTTCAGTTGGGGTGGGCTGGGGGGGATCTTTGCTCAGACTTTCCTATCAATTAATTTCAAAGCACAATTTCCCTCTGTAAAATGAAGTAATCTTTTCAGTAAAAGTTTCTCTGTTTTTGAACTATGGACTCAGCTGGAGAAGCTTGTGGTATGTAGGAAACAGGGATTGATGCGCTATTCCTATGGCCCCTGCAGGCAGGACAGATGGGTCCAAAATGAGCCTGTCTGTGGCCAAAGTAATAAGAGGATTTGAAACTGTTCTACCATGAAGCAAAGATTCACCTTGAGGCTCCACAGGTCTTTAATCTGTAATTCTTTATGTTTACATAAAATTCAGCCTATCTGGGATGATTCCTCTCTCTGTAGTATTTTCAACAGCACAAGACATGTGCATAATTTTGAGAACTTTCATTTGTTTGTGTGGCTCATAGTTCATTAACATCTGCACTATTTTGAATAGAACAAACACACAATATTATAGTAAAGGAAACAGGAACAGTCAATCACAACAGATGTGTTCCCCTCACAAAGACAACGTGTCCTCCATAAATGATAGTTCAAGCTCATCAAATTGTGCTGCATTTGTGTTGCAGCTTCTGTTTGTTTTTTTTTGTTTGTTTGTTTTTTGTTTTTTTTTTTTTGTTTTTTTCGAGACAGGGTTTCTCTGTGTAGCTTTGCGCCTTTCCTGGAGCTCACTTGGTAGCCCAGGCTGGCCTCGAACTCACAGAGATCCGCCTGACTCTGCCTCCCGAGTACTGGGATTAAAGGCGTGCGCCACCAACGCCCGGCGTGTTGCAGCTTCTGTTTTAATCCTGACACCGTGAAGCTGCTGTTATTATGTAGACTATAGAATATAGGGACCAGCAATATTGCTCATTATATGGCTCCAAAGTAAGTCCTTCAACCAGGGACCTTCCTCCCCAGCTTCCCGCTTGCCACACTCCATGGTCTTAGGAAAGGAAGGCGTTAGTCTTCCCTTGGGTTGTCACACCACCCCATGGGCTCAGACTGGCCTTTTGCTTCACCCCATCTTTGCAGTGTTCTTTCTCCCAGTCCTTAGCAGCAGAGGTCCCTAAGGAGCCCCCGGTGCAACTTCCACTCAGTTGTCAATAAAGAGCTGAGCTGTGTGTGTTCATTCAGTAAGCATTGCCTGAGATGGCATGGAGTAGCAACTTCTCAGAATCGGCCTTATAACTCACCAGTAAACTGATGAGAAGTGGAAGGGGGAAGAACTGTAGAGCTGGGGCTTCAGAAGTGGTAAGAATGTGGAGGGAGGGTTGGGGATTTAGGTCAGTGGTAGAGCACTTGCCTAGCAAGCACAAGGCCCTGGGTTTGATCCTCAGCTCAAAAAAAAAAAAAAAAAAAAAAAAAAAGAATGTGGAGGGAATAGTTAAAATGGAAGCGGGTCCACACACTAGAAGAAACACACTGTTACATATTAAAGGAAATGAACCCTGCTGTTAGTGAGATGGAAGGCTTCAAAGTTCAATTTATCTTTCAGCCGGCTGTTGCCTTGGTTAATGTGAAAGAACTTTTGTGCATTCTTGAAGATGGCATAAGGTTTCAATCTGTAGAAAGATTAACGCCCTGGAAAAAACGGGAGTCCTCAGATGGGAGAGAAGAAACTCACATCCTTGTGTTTTCTTTCTTCAGGTATGGAGAGAGACAATGGAAAAATAAAACGGACTGCTGGGGGACCACAGCGCTCTCTTGTGACCTGACCAACGAAACCTTAGACCTGTATGAGCCATACTACGGGAGGGTGATGACAGCCTGGGCTGGGAGGTACTCTGCCTGGAGCAGGACACCCCGCTTCACCCCGTGGTGGGAAAGTGAGTTTCAGCCAGTCGCTTGCCTTTTCTTTTCTGCCCTTGAACTACCTCTGGGTGGTTGGCCTGGTCCTGTGCTGTGCTGAGACCCATGCTGTCGTTTTGATGGAATCCTCAGGGCTACACTAGGCACTCAATTTTATTATGCTTATTTGACAACCCTGGAAATCTGGGGCAGAGGTTCAGTCAGAGATCAAGTACCATGCTTACATGTAAACTTTTCAATCTATTAACCCCAATACACTCAGAAGCAACAACTACCTCTCTTTATCCCAAAGCTTTCTCACTTCCCATACCCTGTCCCTTTTATTTACAGTCCATGTAAACAGTACCTTCCTTCCCCAACATTTGTAACTTTTAAAAAAAGATTTATGAATGTGTGCTCTGTCTGTATGTACAACTTTATGCCAGAAGAAGGCATCAAATCCCACTATAGATGGTTGTAAGCCACCATGTGGTTGCTAGGAATAGAACTCAGGACCTCTGGAACAGCAGCCAGTGCTATTAACTACTGAGCCATCTCTCCAGTCCCGTAAAAATAGTCTTAAGTGCTAATATCGTAAGTCCAACAGACATTTACCAACCTTGCTACCAGCATTTGTGAGAACATGTCCCAAGACCTGAACTTCCTTCTGGTTAACATCTGTAACAGTTCGGTTCCCCTAGTCTGAAAAGTTTGAGGGCTCATCTGTCTACCTCTTTAAGTGATGCAATGTCCAGTTAGATTTAAACTTAGTGACTTAGGTTCAAAATGCTAGATGCAATGGAACTCAGAAGAAAGGTTGGTTATTTATTTATTTATTTATTTATTTATTTATTATCTTGAGCTTTTTACTTAGGAGATGAGCAGAAGAATTTAACAAACCTATCTATGCCCTCTAGCATCTTGTCTGGCTACAGCTTGAAACTCGAGCCCAAAACACTCTCCATAGTCAATTCTCTAACTGAAGTAAAGGAGGAAGCTGCATGACTGAGCTGGTTCGTACCATTCGGTGGACTTGTGGGCCATCTGTTATATTTAAGCCGAGAAATGGGGTCAAGTTCAAATGTTTCTTGAAGTCTGACCCATCAGATAAGAACAGACAAGGGGAGACTCTGGCTGTCTTACTTATGTAAGGACTGTATCAGTTAACAAGAGTTTAGATTATTTCTACATGACCCCTTCTCACAAAAGAAAAAGCCTTGGGGGTATTTTTTCAAAGCTTCACACGGAGAACAGAAACCCAGTGTCTGAAACAGTGAAGCTGAGCTCCTCCTTGGAGCCCTTGAGAAGAGTCCCACCTGACTGCTCGCTTTCATCTTGGTCCTCTTCTCCTGAGGGTATGCAAAGATCCTGTTTTGAAAAACAGGTTTCTAAGATCTGAGGACAGTATGTTCCCAGAGCCTGCCCTGCTGGCTAATCAGCCACCTGTATGCATGGGCGTTCCCAAGACCAACTCTGAGAAGCATCATGTCACAGTTCACTGAGCTCTGACTCCTGATGTCTATCTAGAAACAAAGCCGCTAATAAGGAAAATCGTGATGTTAACAGTGTCATTCGGTGCTTGGTGAGACTTCAATTATATGATACCAGGATTTTTTTGGATTAAAAATATTGGCTGTAGCCGTATGAAAAAATCAACTTGCCTCCTAGGTAAACTGGCAACATGACTACTCCATGATGTGGTTAAGAGGAAGGCTTTTATTGTAGATATGAGACAGAGAACAGCCAGAGGCCTCTGGAGGAGTCCAGAGCAGATGGGGAGAACGCAGTAGACTGAACATGGCCAGCAAACATGGCCATGGGAGAAGCAGGATCAGAGAGGGGCAGAAAGAGGGGGAGGGAGGAAAGGGAGAGGGAGGGAGGGGAGAAGGGAGGGAGAGAGAGGGGTGCATAGAGAGCAGAGAGAGAAGAAGAGCATGGAGAGAGGAAGGAGAAAGACAGGGAGAGGAAAACCAAAAGTCATACATGAGAAAGTGTGGAACAGGTACTTGTGACACTGAGGGAGCCTGAGGCCAGCATGAGCTTTGGCATGCTAAAAGGCAACACAGAGAACCATTTGTCCTTTTGCAAGAAATGGAGTTTCCTCTGGGCCCAACATTTCCTATGTTCACACAGCAACTATTTACAAGGTACTTACTGCACTTTCATCTGGCCCAGAGGGAATATGGCAAGCAGAGCTAGCAGACAAGTCTCTTCCCAGAGTTTTCTGCTTAGTAGGGAAGACACACATTAATACATTAACCACACCCCTCCCCCCAAATGGTACCTGTGATGGATGCTGTAGAAACAAAATGAGCTCTAGGAGATCCCAGCTAAGGAAGGACCTGGCCGGGGTGTCAGGAAAAGCGACACTGGGAAAAGACACTTGAGCTGATCTCAAGATGAGTAGGTATTAAACAGACAGAAGGAAGGGGAGACATCCCAGGCAAAGGGAAAGGCATTTGCAAAAGCCCTCTTATAAGAAGAAGCGGAGCATGTGTTAGGGACTGAAAAGCAGCTGGTACAGGGAAGCCAGACACGCCGTGCGGGCAACCTGGAAATGTAGCAGTTGTGAGAATTTTCTCTTAATGAGTTATGACTTCCTCCAGAAAAGGAAATGTATTTTAAAACTCGTATTTTTGTGACACTGGGAATTAAACCCAATACAGTGTATAGCACAACAAGCCCTGTAGCGCCAAGCAGTGTCCCAAGCCTCACAAGATGTCATTTTGATTGCATCATCAGACTTCCCAGGAGACGGCATTATCAGCCTCGTGTTTTTGTTGAGATCAGTGTGGCTATATCCGTGGAAATAGGTTATAAAGAGCACACACAGGATGCAGGAAGGGGAAGTGGTAGGCTACTGTAACAGGCTACAGGAAACAGGCTGTGGCTTGAATTAGGATCATGAGAAGGACTGTAGAAAATGTAACACTGGATGGACAGGGTGAGAGGTTGGATATACTGGAGAGGGAGAGGAATGTGTCAAAGATGGCCTCTATGTCTCTCTGGCACAACTACATCAACAAGAAATTCTTTTTTGATGCGATTTCATGGGAAAAGAGCAGTCTTGTGGCATGTTGGGTAATCAAGAATGTGAGTTCAGTTTTTACTATGTTGAATTTAAGATGCTTGGAGCCACCCACATGAAATGGCTATACAGATCCAGTTCTCAAAGCTAAGGACACCTTCTGTTAAAGACACAAATCTGGCCGGGCGGTGATGGTGCACACCTTTAATCCCAGCACTCGGGAGGCAGAGCCAGGAGGATCTCTGTGAGTTCAAGGCCAGCATGGGCTACACATCGAGATCCAGGACAAGCACCAAAACTACACAGAGAAACCTTGTCTCGAAAAACCAAAAAAAAAAAAAAAAAAAAAAAAAAAAAAGACACCAATCTGTGAGTCACTTGCATATACTGCAATGGACATTGATAAATTTGGATAGGAAAAATGTATTGAGTGACAGGTACTGTTTTGTGAGTCTAGACATTAAGGATATTTCACCAAAAGATGCCCCAGCAGGAAAAATTTTAGAAGATTTGTAACAAATAGCCAAAGCGATAGGAAGAGATTGACAATCTGGTATGTTCACAAACACCACAGGGAAATGATATTTCCAGGACAGGAGTGTCAGGGCTGGGGGTCTAGCTCATGTAGAACATGTATGGCCCTGCTTTCAATCCCTGCACAGAACAGAAAAAAAAAAAAAGGAGAGTTGCCAGAGAGTTTTGGTTATGTTAACAGGTATTTCTAAATCTGTACACACTCCCACAAAAGGTTAAGAATGCTGGTGTTTAAAATTAACAATAACACTAAACAATAAGAATCCAAGATGATGAATTGAGACATTCAAAACACAGGCCCTGGATGCTCGGGATCATGAGGCTACTTCTGTAATCATTGCTTGGGTCACAAGGGACAAACACTATATAAATATTCTAGTGATGAAAAAAATGCACAATTGTATTTTGTAAACACAGAGTCACACTAAAGAAAGGGTGTTTGGAGATGCCAAATGTGATAATAATCTTAAATTTTTGTCTAGGAACAATTAAACACATATCATAATGTCCCACAAAACTAAACAGGACTGTTCTTCACATCTGCACGTGATGGCCAGAGAATTTGGAGCATGAAATGTGCAAGCAAGATTAAGTCTCGAAGCTCTTGGAGGGGTAAAGTGTAAATCCAGGGAAAATCCTTCTTCTGCAAGAAATTAGACAACAATTCAAGATGGCTGAAAACTCAGTTTCCTTTTGGTCCCAGATTAAGTAGCCAGGGTGGGAGGTGTGTATTAAAAATGTAGCTCTTCTAAACCCATAGAAGAGAAATATGATAACACAGTGAACTTACAAAACATAAAAAAAATCTCTGAAACAAAAATTGTGGATTCAAGCTCAAGTCGGATACAACTGAAAGAATAAACTCACAGACAGGAAAACAGGTCTGGAAGAAAAAAAAAACATTCAATATGTTATCCTGAAGAAAAAAAATTAAAAATAAGAGAAGCTAAGATACATGGCAAACAGAATAAAAAAATTTAGCAGATACTGAATCAAAATTCCAAGAGAAAAACACATACAGAGCTCTGTATCTATATGGGTAGGATATGTGTCTATCTATCTATGATAACTTTCAAGAATTATAAAAGATGTGTATCTATATAGTGAAAATTACAAAGAATTCCAAGTAAGAAAATCATCACTGCAAAATTTTAGTGAATCTGAAATCAATTAAAATAATAATATTATTATTAAAAATAATCTGGTTATTGGCAACAAAATGCATGAAACAAAAATTCTCTTTTTATCCAGCCATTCCCATAATATACAAGAAAATTCTGTTGAATTAATTTAATAGCTACAAGTCTTTGAATGGTTTTAAAGTTGCTCTGAAATTTTACCTCTTTAAGGAACTTGATAATATCTTTCTTGTTCTAAGACCTCCCTCTACGTAACTTTTATACTGAATTTTCTAACAAAATCATAGTGTTGGCAAAATGATTGGCAGACGTTCTCTCAATATTGATCTAGACAGAATCTTATCAGTCTTTTGCAAATGGAAGGAAAGTTGTCTTCATAATGATTTTTGACACATTTCTGAACACAGCAGTGACTTATCATGATGCATAGTGTCAATGTATAACATTTAACTGTTTTGCGTGCTTTATCAAAATTGCTTATTCTTTCTCCAGCAAAGCTAGACCCTCCAGTCGTGACTGCAATCCAAGTGAATGCATCTTTGCTGGTCCTTCTCCGTACCCCAGAGCTGCCATACAGAAACCAACATGGAAAAAATACATCTATGGAAAATTACTATGACTTAGTATACCGAGTTTTCATAACTAACAATTCACTGGCCAAGGTGAGTTCAGAGGAATGGACGTCAGGTCTTCTGTTTTCTTAACTAACATTTTGCTCCTAGCCCACGACCTCTCTCTTTGATGTTATGTCTCCGGATCGTTCCCTGCCTTCTTACTCTTTCATCGTCACTGAGAAGCAGTCAGGATAGAAGTGTGCATGCATTCCTGGGTGTGGGGTGTGTGTGTAGCAGATATGTAACCTTTCAGATAGCTTGCTTCTTTAGACTTTCCTGCATATTGAAAAGTTAATATTAATGTTTCATTCCATTTGTCCGATGTTAGTGTTTATTTCTATTAGCTTTATACTCCCTATTTATTCCAGTAGCTTTTGAATCACAGTATTATTTAGCAGTCTAGGGGGGGTATCTATCTATCTATCTATCTATCTATCTATCTATCTATCTATCTATCTATTTAATATTCCCGGTAGCAGTTTCCCCTCCCCCCCTTTTTTTTAGCAGTCTTGCTGTGGCAGTTTATATTAGAAAGTCCACAGCCAGCACCTTTACCTAGGTTCTATGGTGAACGAAATGTCCCTTTTCTGTATCCATCTAAGTCAGGACGTGTTTAGTTGGAAGGAAGAAAAAAAACCAACCAAACAAACGAACACTCAAACTGGTTCAAATACAAACGAAGAAGGCTAGTTCAGCAAGAGACAAGAAGCCATCCATGACAGCCAGAAACAGGAAACAGCTGCTGCCAGATTTTCTAAAACTCAGAAAAATGAAATGGGAGCCCAGGTCTGCAGACTGGCTCTCTGTCTTGACTCTCACTCTCCCCCTCCCCAACCTTGGGTCACATTTGCCACTGCAGTAACCCTTGCAAGTCCATGCCATTTCCTGACTCAGAGCTCACATACTTGAAGATGAGACTCTGGCCACGGCTCCCTCCATCCTTAGCCTACAAGGAGAAGGAAGTCATGTGGCTTGACCACTTCACAAGTGGCTTCACCCAGTTACGGCCCAGGGCTTTGGGGAAGGAGGCTTTACCTGAAGGTTGATAGTGATCACCTACAACTCACTGATTTCAACAAAGGAAAAGCAAATCAGTGACTCACGGGAGACCGTTTATCATCTGATTTCTCCCCTTGTGTAGGAGCAAAAGGCCTATGAAGGAACTCAGAGAACGGTTCGAATTGAAGGTCTGACACCCCGTTCCAGTTACTGCATAGCAGCTGAAATGTATCAGCCCATGTTAGACAGAAAAAGCCCAAGAAGTGAGCGGAGATGTGTGAAGATTCCATGAGCTGGTCTGAGGTGCTCTGCAGGGCAGGATCCATCTGAGGATGGGATGGCTCCTGCCTGCAACAGCCTGCTGAACGTCTGTTTCTATTTTCTTAGAGCAATGTCTACCAACACCTTTCAAGGGCTTCTCTGTCAACACTATCTTTTCTGTTTCAGTTATAAAGTAAATTTGAACAGATTCAAAAATTAGAGTTTAAAGAAGAGATAAAGAATAAAGAGCTTGTGATGGGGTATGTCTTTAATCCCAGCATTGGAGAGGCAGAGGCAAGCAGATCTCTGACTTTGGAACCAGCCTGGTCTACATAGAGAGTTCCAGGCTAACCAAGGCTACACAGTGAGACCCTGCCTCAATAAAATAAGATAAGATAGTAAGATAAAGATCTTCTATAAAACACGGAAGTTTATTTCTGAATATAGCAACCCTAACAATAATCTTTTTTTCTGTTAAAACTGCAAAATAAGAATAAAGGAATAAGAGGCATTTAATAAAATGTTGCAATAATTTTTAAAGCATTATAAACAGGCAATCCTGCATCAATATTTTCTGCTTTGCCATAGATACATTGATTTAATATTTTATATAAATGAATATATTTCTGTACTCTATTTTACATGAATATATTTTCATAATTTTATTTCTTATATTTCTACTTAGTGACCAACACTTTAAAAATAACCTCTCATGGCTCCAAATTAATCTCTAGATTAAGATTTTCAACAATAGCATGTAAATATTGAAGGAAGTCTCCATAATACAATTTCTCCTCACTTAACACATGTTAGTAAGACTACCCTTTCTGGCTTTGTTTCTAATATTGCCTTAGAATTTACCTGTATTGTAAAAAATGAAGCATATATTTATCAGCAGCAAAGACAGAAGAAACATATAGGCCACACTGATAACTCAGCCATTCAGGCAAAGGGGTAGCTTTCTGTTAGAATGTTAGTTGTGTTGAAGATAGTTGGAGTCCATTTAGGAAACTTGGCTGGAAGCTGAAGGCACACAGTGGATGCCTAAATTGTTTATGAGATTACAAAGAAAATCAAAGCTCTGTGAACTCCACTGCCTCTCCTAAGCAAAACTCAGGTGGCCTAAGACTCAGAAAGTGGCTAAATCTTTCTGTAGTTCATTGAACTTAAGTTATCTGCTAGCGAGGAGAAGCGTATGAGAGAACATTTGTGATCTTCATGAAAGACTCCCAAAATATAACTTCTAAAAATCAGTGATAAACGTTCACAAATCGTTCAAAATGTGAGAGAGGTATATAAAGCAATATCTGGAGCATTGGCTTTGCTGTCGTGTGTGTTCAGAAAACATTGATTTTTACTCCCATTTTGAATTATTCAATTTTTATTTCTTTGTGTGGCTTAGTACCTTTTTTATGCTTTTGTACTTTGGGAAGGGGATGACTTGAGAAGGAGGACCCCATCATTGGGACTCAGGAGCGTGTGTCACGGTGGCAGCAGGGAGGTTGTGAACTCAGTCATCTGAAGCCTCATGACACAGAGACCAATTGTCAGCACGTGAATGTTGTCAGATAACAGAGTTTTGCTTTGATTTGGTTTTGCTTTGGGTTTGCCTTCATGCGTGAGCACAGCTGTGTTTACATAAGTATGAAATGCTTTGAGAAACATTACAGCTTTCACATTCTTGATTATGTTAAGAACACATTGTCATATTACTTCAATAAAGCTCACTTCTTACTTTACACATTGAAGTAGTTATTATTTGGTGTGAGTCGGTCTGATGAAATCCCACTTAGTCATTTGGGGTTTACAGGAAACTACAGCTAGAGAGGAGCCCTGTGAGCAAGCCTCCAGGCACTCCTTGAGAATGTCCTGCCGTCATTATATTGTGCAACTGAAAATATGAAAATATGTATTTGAAGCGAACATGCCTTCTGTCCTGCATCTGAAACCATATTGTACCCAGGGCTGATAATCCTGAAATTGATTCTATTTAATTGGTTCAGACCTTTGCCCTCTTCTCATGCCCATCCCTCATCTTAGCAGGAAGCCCAGGACTCCTGCATGATATCCCCACGTGCTCTCTCCCTTTCCCTGTCCCTGTTTGTCATCTTCTGAGGGACCACCTCACCTCCATCCCTGAGATACACAGAGGGTAATCACCTGGTGGGACACGCCTTGGGAGTGGAGGGCAGAGTCTGTTGCCAGTGCTGGAACCATGTGCTGTCGGGATCAGATGAGAACCATGTGCTGTCGGGATTGGATGACCCTGAAACTGCCAAGGGCAATGGTCCCAGCAGATGGAGAACACAGGGAAGAGAAGGAAGTCCCCAAGGACGACAGAGCAGACTAGGGAGAGAGGATCTTTGATAATATAATCCAGCTGAGCTGAGAACCAGCTCTATTTCAGAACTTTGGGTCTAAGTGGACAAATAAATTTTTTCGCTACTTTAATTGGACTTGAATTTCTGTCCTTTTCCATCAGAAGATCCGTAAATGAGACAATACAAACATGTGTGGTAGAGATTATGTACTATTTGCCAAAGTAACCTTTGCCCATCATTCTTTAAAACTTCCATTTTCAGAAGAACGTGCTGGAAAGGGTTTCTTTCCACAGCTGACACACTGGAAAGCCCTACAGGAGCGTTTCTGTTTGTTCTGGTCAGGACTCTACAGAGATGGTTCCAACCACAGGCTTGTGTTTTCAGCAAATGCTCATTTGGCTATACCACTTGGTCCAAATTTCCGTTTCCTTGGCTCTAGACAAGCAAGATTTCATTTCTACTCATTAGAACAGTGAGTCAAGGGCCCATGTGATAGTCTCCAGAGGCCACAAGGCTGTGTAAATACCAAATACCAATAGCTCTCTTTTGCTCTGTGACTATAATCTCCAGGAGCAAAACGTCTTTTATTTTTAAATTGAGAGAAGGTCTTGCTCTATAAAAAGCCCAGGTTTAGCCTCACATTTATGATCCTCTTTCCTCAGCCTCCCAAGGACTGATATTACAGGCACAAGCAAACGAGCCCGACTCAAAGCCCTTTTCTCTTAATATTGCAGTGTTAGCAAACGAACTATGGATCTCATCTATAATGTCCTCAGGGCTTGGTCAAATAATTTCTTACATGTTGTCTCTGTTTCTGTGTCTCTGTCTCTTGTCTGTCTGTCTGTCTGTCTGTCTGTCTGTCTCTCTCTCTCTCTCTCTCTCTGTGTGTGTGTGTGTGTGTGTGTCTTTCTCTCTCTCCTCCAACAATCTCCCCTCATGTTGTCATCTCTATTGTAAGAATAAGTCTTTGTAAAGAAGTAGCTGCCAGACCTTATCAGGTAAATCTCTTTGTGTAACGGATGGTGGTGTAACTGCAGACACAACTCATCAAAGTGCAGACAACAATGACTGTGGAGTGATCAGCCACAGGTGGGACAACTATGTCATACCTTGTCGTCAAGGTTCAGTGACTGTCTGGGAAAAAGGGGGGAGGATAATTTGTAAGAGTCAGAGGTCAGGGAGGACCAGAGCAAAGCAGTGTCTTCTGGACATGACAGAACCACTGCACTCATGAGCTCACAGCAGCTGGGTTTGCCTACACGAGACGTGTACAAGACTAAGCCAGCCAACAGTCTGGCATGGAGCGGTTCATGAGCCCTAACACCTAACTGAAGAGATATATAGAGATGATGACTTCTGGGGTAGAGGGAGTCAACTTTCTTTAAAGGTTTGACCCTTGGTAAATTGACCATGCTTCAGTGGAGAGCATAAACCAGAATTGATGAGTTATTAAAAATTTTAAAAAGGAGGACCCAAAGTTGAGGGGTGGATCTGTGAGGAGTTAGAGAAGGAATTGGGAACGAATATGGTGAAATACATTGATGAAATTCTCAAAGAAATAATAAAACATTTATTTTATTTTATTTTATTTTTGTTTTTTTGACACAGGATTTCTCTGTGTAACAGCCCTAGTTGTCCTGGAACTCACTCTATAGACCAGGGTGGCCTCGAACTCACAGAGATCTGCCTGCCTCTGCCTCCCGAGTGCTGGGATTAAAGGTGTGCACCACCATACCCAGCTCAAAACATTTATTTTTTTTAAGAAGCAAAATGACGATTGCAATAGGAAATTTTAACATGAAATCTCTGATGTCAACAATAAGTATAGTAATCATGACCTCTACTTTAATATTTTTGTCTTTATAGTATAAAAAGTCACACACATGTTAAAACTATTGAAAAGTATTTAAAATAAAGTTAATAACCAAAAAGGAAAGTATTCCAACTTCCCAATGCAAAGCTATCAGATGAATTCTCTGAATGATTCCTTGACCTATGAATCCATTAAGAATCTGGGGTCCAGGGCAGAAGCACGTTGAAGGAATGAAAAATAGAATGCAGTGGTATAAAGTGGGAAAGAGGAATAATGGGAAGTGGAAGAGTTAAATGGGGTTGAGGGATAAGTAGAAGAGGAAATATGGGGAGAAAAACTAACCCTAAAGACTTTTTGAAAAAGTCATATTACTATAGATGCTGCATATATATTATATATAAATATATATGCATAAAAAGATTTTAAATGGAGTTACCCTTTAAGGGGTCAATGACCCTGCTAGACATCACAGGAGGCCAACAAATAAAAACCCCAGTGCCAGGAATGGGGTACCTCTTTTGGAGTTGTTGGCTAGTGGGATCCCACAGATCCCCAAACATTACAGACCATTGCCACTACTCTTGATTACCATCTTGGCTTGATGGTAAGATCCTATTGCTGAAGACAATACTTACTTGAATCATTGAACATGGGGAAATCAAGCTCGTACTTGTCTGGGAGCCTCATCCCTACTAGCTAGCTTGTATAGTGCTAAAAGGCACTATGCATGTGACTAGGGGAGAAAGATAATCATCAGTCTTACCCAGCTGTGAGCCCTGTAAACTACAATAGTGACCAGTCCAGAAATATATGCCCACTGTTATCAGGGCCAAGAATCTATGGCTATTATTAGATCATAGGCCTTAGCAGAGAAGCGAACACACTACTATTGATTCTAAATGGGCCTAGTATTAAACCACCTCTTAATGACTTATCACTGTACCCATAGCTTACTGCATCTCTCAACCCTCATTGGAGAAACTTCTATTTGTAGCAGACTGCAAGCAACACAGAGACCCACAACTGGTCAAGGTGCAAAGGATAAGAAGTGAGGAGTGCTCAGCCTTAAATGGGACAATTCTATCACATCCCTTCCTTCCAAACCTCAGGGATCGTCATGGAAGAAGGCAGAGAAAAACTGCAAGGTGGTAGACTGGTACAAGAAACCAGTGTTCCACGTTCCACGTGTGAACTCACAGTGGTTGTGGCAGTGTATACAAGACCTGCACAAACTTGTAACGAGTCTTTCTCTGTTCTGCCAGCCAGCTCCCAAATAATGATATGGAGGCTTATTATTAATTATGGAAACTAGGCCTTAGCTTAGGCTTGTCCCATTAGCTCTTATAATTTAAATTAACCCATTTATATTAATCTACATTTTGCCTTGTGGCTTTTTATCTTTCCTTCTGTATGTCCGATCCTCCCCCGTGCCTCCTTGGCATCTCCTTCATGCCTCGAGTCCTCCTCCTCTTCCTTTCTCTCCCTGGAAATCCCGCCTATACCTCCTGCCTAGCTATTGGTGGTTCAGCTTTTTATTACACCAAGCACAGCAAATACATCTTCACACGATGTTCAAATAGCCCACAATGCAAACTCAAGACAGAAAATAAATCCCAGCCTGGAGGAGAGGGGAAGACACAAAGTCCCACCCCTGGCTGAGAATCTATCGCCAACTGATAGCTGCAGGAAGAGAGAGAGCTGGTTTTCTTGAAGAGTGTGGTCCCTCGTGGGCTGACTATGCTCGAGTCAATGGCCCCACATCCAAGAATATTTGGCAGCACAAAATGAACTTGATGGTGAAAAGAATGAATTTAAAAAGAGGACAAAGTTGGGTGGGTAGGGGTAGGTCTGGGAAGAGCTGGGATCTCAGGCCTGTGTTACCAATCTCTGTGTTTTAAGGCAATGGTAACTGCGATCATTCCTCTTGCTTCTCATAAACCTCTACAAGAAAAGCAAACTCCATAGGTCCTGAAAGAAAATAATTTGTGAAATACCAGATATGAACCTAATCTTGCTACAACAGCACCCTCAAAGTGCACAAGTTCATTTTCTTTCTTCAAACTTCATGATGAAACACAGAAAAAAATCTAGTAGTAAATCATCCCCAAGGATTTTCTTCACCAACATAACGGCTGGTGCAGCATGGACCCAGGGAAGAGCAAGCTAACATGCTGAATCACCACTGTGCACTGTGCACTGTGCACTGTGCACAATTACATTATTCTTGCGGGAGAGTTCACATCAGAACCTCTTTCTGATGCTTGAGGCATCTGCCCAGTTTATGGAATCAGGGCAGATGCCATCTTTCCCAACACCTCTTGTAATTCACATGTGAAAATGTGTGTAAAGAATGCAAATCACTGAATTGCCCATGTGTAAATACATCCATGTGTGATCACTGCTCACATGAAGACACACTAGCCACCCTTTATCCACAGCACAGTACACTCCAGTTGACACTTGAAACCACAGATAATGATGAATCCTGTATATGTGATACTATATGTTTTCTTACATGTATCTATAATAAAGATTAATTTATAAATTAGTCACAATGAGAGATAACAATAATAAAAAACCAGAGCACTCATAATAGTACACTATAATAAAATTGTGTAAATGTGGTCTCTTTCATTCTGTCCCTCAAGATAAGTAGCATGCAGAGGTTGGACAAATAGGTAATTCATGTCCCACTTGGGGTATAGTGGGACAACACAAGATTTCATAATACTATGATCCATACTGTTGCTTAAATTTAAGAATTGTTTGAGGATTTCCATTTAATATTTTCAAAGTGAGATGATTTCAAGTGATTGAAAGCTGGGAAAGTGGAAATTGAAGGTAAGGGGACATAGCTGTATAGAATATTTCCAACACGTAAACCACTTCTCGGCAAAGCTGTCACAGTTAATATTGCTGTAGTCTCTAGCATTTGACTGTTTGCATCCAATGTCATGTCTATAAAATCCATTGACATTTTGTTACAAACCAATATTTTATTTTTATGTAAATGAATAGATTTCCCTTGTCTACTTAAAATGGAATTCATATTGTGAATGGATGGGAATTTAGTTGTCTCTTATTTGGGGGCTATTACAAGGAGATTTGCTTTTCAGTAAGCCTGGTACAAATTTCTGTTGGTTATATAGCAGGGAATGTAGGTCATAGGGTTTGAGTGTGGTTAGCTTAAGTGAATACCAGCAAATGGTCTTCTGAAGTGATTGTTTCAATTTCTTTTTGCACCAGCAATACAATAGCAAAATGAGAATTTAAATTAGTCTTAATCTTTGTAGGTATTTAGCACTGTTAATTTTTTATTTTGATATTCCTGGTAGGAATTCCATGTTTAATTATGTGCATATACATATTTAAATGAGTATATATTGAAGACATGATCAGAAGGAACACAGAGTTTGTTTAAAGAGTTATAGAAAAATAGAAATGTTTATAATCATTGAGAAAAAGAACACTAATTAATCTTCAAACTTGATTAAAGTAAACGAAAGCACAATCTGCAGAGATACCTTTTCTGAAGGAAATAATTCTTACATTTGCAGAAGTTTTTCATTTTCCTTGCTTGCTCTGGGAAAATTTGAGTATCAGATTTGACATATACCTAGGTATTATTGACTGAGTGCTTAGGACAAACATGGTCCTTACCTAGTGCAAGATTATATACAGCCCTGCAACTGGTGTCAGGAGAAAAGTGCATAAACAATGGTGTGTGTGTGTGTGGGAGTGTCTAAATCCAAGTTAGAACATGCTTGCCTTGCTTCATGCTAATATCAAAAACTTTATCTCCCTCCTTGGATCTGATGGCACAAGGTTCCAGTCATAAAGCTCTACATATGACTTACTGCATTTATTTATTAATCCTATATTGGCAAACTCCACGAGAAAAACCAAGCAGGAGTAGCCTGGGGTGATCACAACAGTTATGACTTAGAATGGAGTCAGGTTTCATTCAATGCACCCAGATATATGACAAGATTCTTCATCAAACAAGCAACCAGAGGGTGCAGCGAGGACATGATTTCATGCAGCAGGCGGACCCTGTGGTCAGCAGTTGGCTTTCAAGTGCATTAGATGGTGCAGTATGAAGTTTGGTGGTTTCTACCCAGGAGTCAGGGAAGTCAGTTGCCCAAGGTGAGTTTCATCTTCCTTTAGATTTAGTCAGGTTGCTGAAAACCTAAGCAAGTGTTAACTGATGATTATCAAACCCCCCAGGAGACATTAAAAAAAATGTAATTCTGGGAATGTGAAGACTAAGAATCAAGAGAAGTGTTTAATCTTTACTATAATCCTTTGGTCTAACAACTTTAATTGGTTTTGTGGACTTTAAAATATTTTTTATTTTATGTTTGTCTTATGAGACTTCCAGAATTAATGAGCTGTGATTTTATAATAATAACATTTTGAAAGGCTTTTTGTCAGATTTCAATTAGTGTTAAATGTTTGAAAACGTATAATGGATTAAATTTATAAGATTTTTTTGTTACCTGTGTGAATATGTGATTATTCAGGGGAATGTTGCCTTTTAAAAAATGCCATTTGACTAACAAATTAAAAATGACTATTAATTGAACATTAAACCATTAGTAATCACTAAGGATACGTTTTTCTCATATACTAAAGCTCCTTGAACATTTTTTATTTTAAATCTGTGAACTCCCTGCTCTGAGCTTCATGGCCTCAGCAGCACTAAGCCCATTCCTATTCCTGGTGACCTAATTATGAATTATTAAAAGCAGATGGAACATACCTTGTGCACTACATCCAGTTGTTGACACATAGAAGCTGTACTCAGAACATCTATTCTCTCGACCAATATCTTTCAGCTCTCAGGGAAACATCTCTCATGTGTTGTCCTATATCTGGAAATAAAATAGAATATAGATACAGGGGTGGGGGTGGGGTGGGCATGGATCTGTCAGTAAAGCGTCAGAGTGAGGACCTCAGTTCAGATCCCCAGCACCCACAGAAAAGGCCAGGTATAGCAGTGAGAACCTATAATCTACTGGGCAAGTAGAGGTGGGAGGATCGTGAGCCACTTGGTCATTTAGCGCAGCCCAACTGACAAGTTCAAGGTTCATAAGGAGAGTAAGAAAGGCATGTAACAACAACCTCTAGCCTCCACATGCATGTGCCAATATGATACACACACACACACACACACACACACACACCACTCACATTATGGATTCTGCTACTGAGTTTGCCAGACCTCGTAGCTTCATGCTTCCAGGGGAACCTGAGTAAGTGTCTTAGTTACTTTTCTCCTTTTCTCCTGCTATGAAGAGACACCATGACCCAGGCAACTTATAAAAGAAAGCATTTAATGGAAGGCTGGTTTAGAGTTTCTGAGGGTAAGCATATGACCATCATGGTGGGGAGCATGGGAGCAAGCAGGCAGGCATGGTGATGGAGCAGTAGCTGAGAGCTCCCGTCTTATCTGCAAGTGAGAAGGAGAGGGAGAGCTAACTGGGAATACCTTGAGTTTTGAAACCTCAAAGCCCACCCTTAGTGACACACCTCCTCCAACAAGGCCACGCCTCCTCCAACAAGGCCACGCCTCCTCCAACAAGGCCACACCTCTTAATCCTTTCTAAGCATGCCCACCAACTGGGGCCCAAGCATTCTAACATGAGTATATGGGGGCCATTCTCATTCAAACCACCACAGTAAATAAAAAGGCAAGTACTTTTGCTAAATCCGTCCTCTCTCAGCATAAACTAGCTAATGTTCGCACCAAAAAGCATCATTTTCGAGGAGCACCCTGCTCATGTTTCTGAACATGTGTCTGGATGTTATAACAAGTTAGTTTGCAGTATGCAGCAATTGCACACAGTACCTAAGAAATTTCTGTCAATGTTGAACAATTTGATTTTGTTCTTAAGATTGCTTACAGGCTGTAAAGATGGCTCAGTGGTAAAGAACAAACACAGCCCTGGCAGGGGACCCTGCTCAGTTCCCAGCATCAACATCAGGGAACTCACAACTGCCTGTAACTCCAGCTTCAGGACATCTGACACCCTCTGCTAGCTTCTGTAGGCACCTGCAGTCATGTTTACATACAAACTTACATGCATACATACATACATATATATACACACATACATACACATACACACAGTTTAAAATAAAATAAATTTAACTTTTTAAAAAGATTGTACTTCTTAAGTCTACACATAATATCATTAAGGGTAGTGTCCACCCCACCTAGACAACAGGTGTGAAACTAGAATTGTTTTTATAAAAATAAGCAATACAGTTTAGTTAAAATTTCAAAACATTGAAGTTTCATTTTAGTGCAAATAATTTAGTTTACAATTTTATTAATTATAAACATATTTTTACACTTATTTGTGTGTGTGTGTGTGTGTGTGTGTGTGTGTG
>CABHPH010092563.1:9194-19756 GCA_902168325.1 Peromyscus nudipes
GATAGATAGATAGATAGATAGATAGATAGATAGATAGATAGATAGATTTAAAAAAAGAGTGAGAGTTAGAGCCTAGCACATCGTCTTCATTCAGTTATTGGTTATATGATTTTTGTAAGTCTCATGATGAACCTTAGACTCTGCTTTCTGATATTACCCATTCTGCAAATCAGAAAATAGAAAGTCATTCAAGTGAAGTGTCTATACTTTCAGAGAACAATACTCAAGCTAAAGAAAAGCAAACAGAAACAACTAAAATGCTTCAAATAAAGTACTTCAGAAAGTACTTGTGAAACTTTTACCATTAGATAATTTGACTTTGAGTTAGCAAGGTGAAATAAAACAGATGAACTGGTTTTTTCCTGTGTCAATGTTTATTTATCTTGTTCTTCTGACATCTAGGTCAACAATTATATTTGTTCTGAATGTCTTCATGTTTCTCCATTTGAGGACAGCAGATTTGGCATAAATGGATGGGTTATCTAAAGCATTATATAGAGTTTGACACTGATTGACTTTTAAAGTTCCCTTTCAACTCCAGACTTTGGACATTTTCTTAGGATCTTCTGAATCCAAGCTTTCATTTGTTATACAATTTCTGTTTTCTTTCTAATCAGCAGAAATAAGCAAGCGGTCTGGCATGGTGGAACATGCCTGAGGTAATCACAGCATGGGGGAGGGGAAGGAGGCTGAGGCAAGATACTCTCAAATTTAAAGCCAATTTGGGTTACCTACTTATATCCTGTTGCAAAAACAGCTGCAAGATAACTCACTGGGTATGTAGCCTGAGGACCCTTTTCTGCTTTCCTTCATGGTATTCAACACTCTTCATACATAGGGATCGTTGAGGTCCAGATAGAAAGAGAGACCTTCTCAGTGTCACAGAGATATTGTCAGATTATCAGGTGTTAAAATAAACAACAATGTAACAGTTTCTTTGGAAAGTTCTGGAAATGATAATTTATTAAATCTAGAACTTCTGATGATTAATGTAAGTACATAACTCTTATAATTTACTGCAGAGTCACTTAAACACACATTTCCTAACTAAGTCAGCATTGCTATGGATCTTATGGCTATTGAGGAGGTATACAAAATCACTTACATGTTCTGGACTCCATTTCTTACCATTTGAGAGAGATGAATAAACTGTAGGGAAGATGGGACCTGAAGATATCTAAGTTCCCTGCCAAAAGATTAGGACATTATTATTCTGAATGGCAGCTTACTTCACTTTAGCTGTGGAAGTCCTGTGAGACACCACCCATAGAGGATAGTCTGAAAAATACTAATGACTAAGTGTGTTTCTTTTCTGGTGTATCTTCTCAAAATTTATGTCTATGACTTTTACTGGGAATTACATTTGGCTCTCCTTTCCCTTTTTGTCCCACTCTCCCAAATAACAAAGACATTTATATATTTTTCCTAAGATGTATATTCCTGAAAATACATTTTTATCAAACTGGAAAGCTGCACAAGTGTCCTAATGTTCTGTTAGGCTAGTTTGAAAATATATATGTACTATGTTCTCAGTTTTGGCTTACATCCACTCTTTAATTTGCTAAATCCATTTATGTAAAATAGCCATGCAGTCCAAGGAAATGATCATCATCATATTTTAGTCCACCGACTCTCAGATTTGTAGTAAAAGTTTAGTCTGTGATCCCATTAATTTTGGCAACAGTGTTGAGTCAAAGAAAGCTTGAATCAAATGTAGCACTTAAATTTCTTCCAATTGCTCAGCCTTCATAAGACAAATTCTAGAGAAGTAATATAGCTGATTCAAGTAAAGGAAGAGACTGCAATTAGGCTTTCCTTCTTCAGTTGAGCAAGACAATTTCTGCCTCGTATCATTAAGAAACATAAAGAAAAGTGATTGATTTTTTTATCTGAAGTATTTGGATAGAAAATATATTATCTGCTAAATGCACTTAAAGTATTTTTATAGACTTTGGGACAATATGTGGAGGAGAAAGACAGGACATCTAAGGGTGTAAAAAGTGGGCCAAGAATGAATACATTTTCAAGGTTGATAATGAAACAATGTGCAATGAAGGGGACAGTGTAGGAAGAGTAAAGAAGTATTCATTATCGACTTCAACTGGTTGTCCAGTGTCAAATAGTCAGCTCTGAGAACATACATAAAAGCAACATTATAGGTTATATTTGAAAGTATGTGTATATACAAACACATATATATTTGTGCAGTAGCAATTGATGAAAAAAGAGACCATGAATTTGGAAGGGAGCAGGGAGGAGTATATGGAAGGGTTTGGAGACAGGAAAGTGAAGGGAGAAATGTTAGTTATACTATAATCTAAAAAAAAGGAATAAGAAACAAAAATGTAGAAACAGAAAGGTTGAATAGTTCATCTATTGAAAAGAAACACTGAAAGAGGTCAAGAAAGCTTTTCTTAACTTCTTATAAGTAATAAGTAGTTGTTCCTTGTTTGTTTTACTCTCTACACATTGTCTGATATGATAGACACAGTTCAAACATCTTTTTATTGCATTTAATTAGCTAATAAATGAGTGAGTCTTCATAAGTCTTCTTCATTCATCTTTAGCATTGTTTAAGAGTGCCCCCTTTGTGATCTTTTCCTCTATTTCTTGTGGCCACCCCCTTGTAAGTTCCCAGTATGACTGCCCCCCATTCTTTCATATCACCATTCTATCCCCTTACTGTACTTATTACTTGGGTTGCAAGATCGTAAATTTCCATGTGTCTTCTTCATGATCACTTTATTTTGGTTAACTCCTCTCATATCACCTGATTTCCTCACTTCCATCACACCACTACCTGCTTGAACCTTTTGCCTCATCCACACAGTATTTCCTTTATTTTTATTTATCCTCCCTCACTCCCTTAATTCATTCTCCACACAGTGCTCCTTTTCTAGATTCCTGGCTTCCACGTGTACTCCAGGTGAAACACATAAAGCAACAGATTTGAAGCTAACACTCACATATGAGAGAGAATTTAACATTTCTCTTTGGGGATCTGCGTGACCTCACTGTCATATTATTTTCCAGATCCCCACATTAACATAGAAATGTTATGATTTCATCCCTTTCACATCTCAGTAATATTCCACTGTATGTATGTACCACATTTTAAATTGTTTATTCATTTTATGAGAATTTCATATATGACTACTGTATTTATATCATTTCCCTCACTCTCTCCTTTCCTTTCAATTCTTCTCCTGTCCCCATCCCCTTTCCTTCTGTAATTCATGGTCTCTTACTCTTTATTATTATTACAAATAAACAAATATACACATTTATACACATACATATATATGTATATACTTATGCAACAAGCTTAGTCCATTGAATATTGTTCATATATATTTAGGGTTGACCACTTGGGATTAGAAAACAAACTAGGAGGCTTCTCCTCGGAAAAGATGGATTCTACCTCTCTCAGTGGTCATTAACTACTGCCTTAGCTCAGCATTTAAAGGCAGAGCCTTGTGAGTATCTCATCATGCATATTGGCATATCACCTGGTGTGGTCATTGTTCAGGTCTTGTTTAGCCAGCAATATTGTTGAGATTTCATGGGTGTAACTTCTCCGTCATATACAAAAGACAGTGCCACTTTCCAGTACTCTAGCTTTTACAATGTTTCTACCACAACACTCCCCAAGGCTTTATCATAGTGGTTGTGTTGTAGATATGTCAACTGGAGTTGGGTACCCCAAGGTCAGTTGTTCTCTGCTTTTTCCAGTTGAGGATCCGTGTAATGATTTTCATGTGCTACAAAAAAAAAGTCTCTGATGACGTGTGAGAGACATATATCTGTGGGTATAATGAAAAATACTTAGAATGCAGTTAGGAATTACACTGGTTTAGAAACATGGGACTAATCTGTTCTTTAATATTCTTAGCCTCACTGGCCAAGAGTAATGATATAGGGTTACCATATCAGTTAAATTCCCTCTTATTGATTGAATAGCCAGGATACCAGAACTATGTTGCAGTTTTCAGAATATCTTGCCATTCTAGTCATTGTTGTGACTCTTAGGCATCACAGCTGCATAGGTCTACCGATTGTTTTTACCCTTGGCAGCTTGCATAACTCCTTCTGGTATTATAAACGCTAGTCTTTGGGAAGAAGTCTTCCAGGTGAGTCCCAACTGAATTCCTCCAAGTCTTATATCTGAATAGTGTGGTGTCCTCCATTTTTATAATCTATTCATTAGTCAATAGACATACAGATTTATTCCGTTTCCTAGCTACTGTAAATACAGCCCCAGCGAATATGGGTGTACAGGTATTTGTATAGTAAGAACTAAAGTTCATTAGGTATATGCCTAGGAGTGGTACATGGCAGGTTCATTTATAATTTTTCTGTGATTTCAAAGTAGCCACTCTCGTTTACACTTCCACTAACAGTGCATAAGAATTTCCATTTGCCCAACACTCACAGCAGCATTGTTTAATTTTTACTCCTGATATTGACAATTCTGACTGGAGTGAGATGGAATCTGAGGGTAGTTTTAATCTGTTTCCCTGGTGGCTAAAGATGAGGGGCACATTTTAAGTTTGTATTAAATATTTATGATTCTTCTTTTGAGAGATTTCTGCTAAGTTCCACAGCTCATTTTTAATTGGGTTGCTTTCTTGATTTTTGTTTTGTTTTTTTTTTAGTTCTTCATATATTGAATACATTAATTTCCTTTCAGCAGTATAGCTCTCCTACTCTTTGGTCTGTCTCTTCACTCAAGTGACACTTTGTTCTGTTAGAAAAAAAATCTTTTAGTTTCACAAGATCCCATTTGTAAATTGCCTTAGTTTCTGCTCTACCTCATAGCTATTCCAAATGTCCTTATCTACACCCATAAGTTGGAATATTATCTAGACGTTTCCTACCAAATGTTTTATAGCATTGGGTCTTACGTTGAAGTCCTTGATTCACTTGTAATTGAGTTATATATGCAGGTTGAGAGGTAAGAATCCAGTTTCATTCTAATGCATGTTGAAATGAAGTTTCTAGGCATTTGTTGAAGATATTGTCCTTTCGCCAACACATAGTTTTGGCATCTGTGTCAAAGATGGGGTAGCTGTAATTGTGTAAAGTTATATCTGAGTTTTCCATGCTGGAGATTGATTTTGTGTGGCATTGATTTTGTGCTATGCTGGTTTTATTACTGTGGCTCTATTGTATAATTTGAAATAAGATATGATGATACCTCATATAGCATTTAGTTTTTGGTCAGGATTGCATTGATTTCTTCACTCTTTTGTGTTCTCATATAAACTTTGAGATTTTTTTCTATGACTGTTAAGAAATTTTTATGACTGTGAACAAATGCTATCAAGTATTTTTGTTGGTCTTGAATTGCATCTATAGATTTATTTGGTACGGTGGCCCTTTTCCAACATTAATTCTTAAAATCAATGAGCATGAGATGATTTAACATCTTTAGTGCCTTAAGGTTTCAGTGAAATAGGTCATTTTCTTTGTTAAGTTTATTCTCAGGTATTGTTTTGGTGTGTATATCTATTGTGAATATTTTGTTGTTGTTGATTTGGTACAGAGACCAAACTCAGAGCCTCAGGTATACTAGGTAAGTACCTGCAACAGTACAATAGTGATGTTTTTGTTTGTTTTATGCTTGTTTTTGGTTTTGTTGAGGCATGAACTCACTTGATTGCCCAAGTTGACTTTGAACTTATAGAAATTTTCCCTCAGCTTACAAAATTCTGAGGTTATAGTAATGAGCTACCACTCCTAGTTCAATGGTGATATTTTTATGAAGAAATGAGATGGTTGTTGTTGAATATATGAAGGAAGTCATTAAACACTTTCAGAGATTCTGACTATATATACTATATTGATATACTTGAACAAGTCTAAAAGAATATGACCTTAACAATATAAAAGAACCACCATATTTCTACTAAAAATTAGACTTAAGAGAACAAGGAAACACACATTGCATCTCAGAATCATAATGATTTCTGATGTTATTTACACTTGTAGTAACTCTGAGGTATACTGCATTACTAGTCAGGTTTATGTTTGTCTCCACATTAAACTATTGTACAGTCTATTTTGGTAAGAATAAGCTTATCTGTACTAAAAATTATTAGTTTAGGTTTTACATGGAGAACATAAAATAAAGCAAAGAATGAGAAAAATTTTCTCCAGAAACAGAATTATGGAAAGAGAGAGAGTCAAGGAAACAATGAAAATACCAGAAAGCTTGTGCGATTTGTTTCTATTACACAGAAAGTATACATTCTAGCTAGTCCACAGACAGTAGAGCCTAGAGACATATTATACATGTTACAAAAGTATTCTTTCTTTGGAAAGAGAAATATGTGTGCTCTCATGCCTGCAGCATGACTGCATACCATGGAGTTCTCAAAGATCTAGAATATGGATATTTTGGAATGTATGGTTTGACTGGGCTTTTGCTTTAGGCCCTCGGTGTACTCTTGGATTTTTCTCACCCTGTGAAAGTGAGTAACAACAGTTTCTTTAAAACAACCATTTCTTGTATGGTTTCATTATAGAGTCATCAAATATTTAATTACTGTCTAATGTCTAATGTACGTGTTTTCTCCTGTGCCTATGGAAGAGCTGCCTCACTGAGTGTGTGCATAGACAAGGCCACAGAACAGTGTCCAAGAGTCAACAGTTTGTGCCTTGAGAGCTACTACTGTCTCTGTCATTTCTTTCATTTAATGAAAAATTTTGCTTTGAAAGAAAACCACAGAAAAGAAGAAATACAAGCTGATATATCTTTACGTGTTTAGAAATCTTGACCTTTGCCGCAGAGTTTATATTTACAGCCATTAAGAGCAGATATTTTATTTTTCTGAGTTTAGTCATTGAGGCTGATGAGCTAAGAGAAGCAGACAGTGTTCAACCAACTGTAGTGAAGGAGGACCAGTGCGTGTGGAGATGACAAAGGGATCCTTCTATGGCTCTGCTCTCTTCTTACACATCCAGGGTATATACCTAGTGTTTTCTCATCTTCTTTTCTCTACTTCGGAAAACACTGATGATAAGGCTTCATAGTTATATTGAAAGGTATGCTGGCTTTCTTACAGTTGGGTCGACATAAAATTTATGTAACAAAAGTTGCCAATTTAAAATGCCCAATCAAAATTTTCTTCTGCGTATTCATGCAGTAGTTCAAACATTTTCAAAATCAGTTTTAGAACATTTCCATTACCTCACAGAAGTAACTTTTTTCCTTGTCAGATACCTCTAAACCCCCAGCTTCTCCATGTCCTCCAGTCTTAGGCAATCATGAATCCCCTTGCTCCCTCCATGTTTCTGCCTATTTTAAACAATGACCAGGAAGACAATGGTTCCTCCTCTCCCAGAATCTATCCACAGCCATTAATTTGTAGAGTTAGAGCACATGAGCCCCTATTCCATCCGTGAATTATTGTTGACAGGGGTAGTCTTATGCAGGCTCAGTGCAAGTAACTCTGGCTGCTGAGAGTACATGACTGCATCATGTCTGTTGGATGGCTTTTTGTAGCCATTCTCTTTACCCTTCAGATCTCATGTAATTCCCACTCCCTCTTCTACAATGTCCCCTAAACCTTAGAGGGGGTGACATAAATGTCTTGTTTGAGGCTAAGCCCTCAACTGTCACTTACTCTCAATATCTGGGGGCAGCCATGAGTCTCTGCATCCTCCTACATTCACTGCAAAGAGAAGATTCTCTTATTAAGGTTGGAAGTATCCTTTGTCTATGGCTATAAATATAAATACAATGAATTTTGATGCTATCTCAATTTAATTAAACAATAGTAGTAAGATGCTGCCCCCCCCAATTGGATCTGTGATCTCTCCGGGAGTTTGACCAGGCTTAGAGGATCAGGCATGGGTTTCCTCCTATGGAATAGGCCTCAAATCCAGTCAGCCTCTCAAAGAATCCTGCATCTTTTGCACTAGTGGGCACATATTACCTGGCACATTGCTTTTGATTTTCAAAGGAGTCACAGCTGGGTAAGACTGTTAACGTTTCTCCCTGAGCAGTCAGCTCCAGTACATTGAAAGCTAGTTAACAGAAAGGAAGTTTCCAGCTCAATTTCTAGCATGTTTGTTGTATATCCTGAAATTGAGATGTGTGGTGTCCTCGTCAATAGGATCTTATTCTCTAGTTCTGGAGAACAACAGAGAAGACTGACAAGAGCATGTATTATTTTGGAGTCCTGTGGGATCTCCCCGACTAACAACTATTATAGAGATATTCTCCATCTGGCAATGGAAATTTTCCTTAGAAAAAAAATATTCCTCTAAGAGCAGAATAATCTAGCCATGCAGGATATCTTTCTTCAATATATTTTTAATTAGTCTACAATATAGCTCTGTTTTGTTTCCACCTCCTTCCATTTCCCACTCCTCTCTCCAATCCACCCACTCCCTGTCTCATTGCCCCCAAGTATTCTTCCTCTGTTTTACTTTTACCTGTGATCTACTCTTCTTCCTCCCTTAAGATGACTCCCTCCTGCAATGTTGTGATTTCATGGCTTCCACAGCTACTCCAACTTTAAACAAAAACTTAATGAATTGAAGTAAAAATCCCCATATGAGAAAGAATATGCATGTTTTGTACTTCTGGGCCTGGATAAATTTACCAAGTATATTTTTTTTCTAATTTCATTCATTTATTTGCATATTTCATAATTTTACTTTTTTGCAGCTGAACAAAATCCCATTGTGTACATATATCTCATTTCCATTGTTTTCGGTTAGCTGACAGACATCTAGGCTGTTTATATTTCTTAGTTATTATGAATAGAGTAGCAATGAACATGGATGTGCAAGTATCCAGGCAGAAGAATGCAAAGTTTTGGTAATATGCTACAGAGTGGTACAGCTGGGTCATATGGTAGTTGTTTCTAGTTTTTCTAAAGAGGGTACATTAACCTATACTTGTATTTTTCTCGTGATTCTTACCTTATTTCCAACTGTGTTGGCTTTTAATTATTAAATTAGAAACTTTCTGCTTTGTTTTGGATGTTTGTCTTTTAAGGATGATACCTTAAAATTATACATTGTTTTTTAAGCAAGCATTTGTGTTGCCCTACTAAAGTTACATTTTAGATGCATTTGCTACTTTGCTGGATATGAGTGCGTACAGAATCCGAGTGACCTTGGCGTCTCTGCTGAGCATGCAGCCCAGGCCCAGAAATTAATCATAAATGTTTCAAAAATTTACCATTTGATTCACTGCCCCCATGATATTCTGGAACAAGGAGAATTCACGTGCAAAAGTTGATATTTTCAGCTGTGATATTCTGCTTTATCTTATCTGGGTCAGAGACCTTTGCTTTGAGTCTTGTCTTACACAAACAAGTCACGGGCAAGGAAAACAGGAGAGATGCAATTATGAATATGTGTTGTTCAAATTGGCATACTTATTACATTCTGTAGGATGGGTCACTTGGGGAGAAAAGCATTGCTTTTTTTAAGTACTCATATAACATTTACTTATTTACATATTTCATTTGTGTGTGTGTGCATAATCTGTGCTTGCAAGCAGAATATATGTGTGTGGACATGATCATGTCAAAGTATACCTGTGGAGGTAAGAGGATGACTTGGAAGATTCAGTTCTCTTCTCCCACCATGTAAGTCCTATAAATCGAACTCAGGTCTTCAGACTTGGCAACAAGCATCTTTTTCCCATTAAGCCATTTTTCCCATCACAAAAACCTGTCATTTTTAAGCTTTTGGATACTCTGAAGTATTGACAAGGTTCCAATTAGAAAGTAGCTAATTATTCCCATAATATTTGTGCCACTATTATACCAATGGGCGTATCTTGTCAGGTCTGTCATTTTTGTAGCTATTAGGGGTTCACAGCTGGGTAAATTGTTAATTTCTTTTTCCTTTGATACTATGCATAGAACTTTCTAGAACTATTAAATCTACTCAATAGGGATGAAGCTTCCATGTTGGTACCAGCTTGATTTCTCTATGTCCTATGACTCAAATATGTGGTGTCTTTAGCACTAGGGTCATGCCAACAAGTTCTAGACGGTGTAATCCAAGAGTAATCGCAATAGCTTGTAACATGGTGATGGTATATGGGACTCCAATGAACAAACACTTGAAAAGAGATAACCCATCTATAGTACTGGCCCTTTTATTTGATAGTGTATGGAGTCTAGGAGGGTCAGTGTCCCTCCATTATAGGGCAACTCAATTTAAAGTGATTTTATTTACGTACAAGTACCTATTTTAAGAAGCTTCTACAGTAGTAGGTTTCTATGTGGCATTTCCAAAAATCATTAGTGTTAGTTATCTTTCCTTGTAGCATGAGTCTTAAATAGTTCTTATTAATAAAATCAAACCCAAGCCAGGTATTGGGGTGAACACTGGAAGGTCAGAGAGACAGAATAAGCCACAGCTATCTCACCTCGCTAAATCCTCAGCTGGTCTTGTTTCCTCAGACTGGATGCCCCGAGCCCTCATCCAGAATGGGTCTCAGCTGAACTGCTGCTAGAAGCCTGAAAGCTTAACCAGCCACATGCTTCTCCAGGCCAAAGGCCTCTCCAGGCCAAAGGCCTCTCCAGGCCAAA